>CM076459.1:10618551-10718551 GCA_038419695.1 Scomberomorus guttatus
GGCAGATACTGAACGTTTGTACACTTTTATTTTAAACATTACTTTTATAAGTTTCAGGGCCAAAGAGTTACAGCTGCATCTTAAACATGAACCAATTTTACCACAATAAACAATATAAAAACAACTACAGGATCTAAGTAAAAAGTCCCAGTGTTTTATCAAATGAATGTCAAAGATGGAGGAAACAACAGGCAGAGCTCAGAAAAACACACTGAGGTACTTTGTTCTGTGTAAGATTTTGCATACATTCAAGTCAAGTCAATTTTATTTATATAGAACCAAATCACAGCAGAAGTTATCTCAGGGTCCCAACATTCCCCCATGAAGAAAAACTCCCCTTTAATGGGAATAAATCAGGGTTAATGGCATAATGATGATCACTTGTTGGGTAAGTGCTATACAGCACAACTCCAAGTATGTTGCAGAAGTGCTGCAGATAAGAACGGCTTTGTTACACTTAGAAAAATCTAAAAGGGACGTTTACTTTCAATATCAGGTTTAGTGGTAATTCCAGTTATGTTAAGAGATGATTTGTAAACTCACTATTCCAATCAGTTTCCACTATATATTAACACTGTTTACCACAAAGAACACTATAATCTTATGACTTAAAAATACACTAAATTTGTTCAGATGGTCTGTAAAAGATGTAAAAACTGAACCACACATTCCTTCACACACAGTTTGTGCAGCTCTGTCAAAATCATCTGCCTTGAAGTGACAGCTACAGAGAACTTTAGTGTCATTCAGTTAAAAATACTTCTGTCTGACAGCTATGACCCAAACTTTCCTTAGTCCAGGATCTTTAGGGAACCTTTGACAAAAACAAGGCCATCTCAAAATGACCTCTTGCATGTAGCTGAATGGTGCAGCCAGTGCATTAAACTAGCAGCATAAATATGGCTTATTAGAGCTAGCTAATTTAGGCTAACGTTAGCTAGTGTGTATAATGAGCACAAACACATTCCAGCTGATAATTTTCTATAAAGTAAACAATGAGGTCATTGTTAAGTAAATAACGTTTACCCCTTGCTACGTAGTGCTTTAACAATTATTCAGTAACGTCATGTTGTTGTTAGGTAGCCGTCATCACGATGGCGTCAGGTCATTTTCAGGATAGTCTGAAGCAATGCTTCACATTCACTAACTTACATAACAGTAAAATATAATAAAATTACCACTTACTTGAAAAGTAATTCCACAATGCCTGTTTTGAATGTTCCATCTGTTTGTCCAGCCAAACGCAGCGCATGCCTGCAGCATTTGTCCAAGCGGTCTACTCTCTCTGCTGACCACCCCAATATGGCGACCATGCAGACGCACGTCAAATCGCAAACGTGGTATCTACGTTTCTATATCTATGTTTAACACACCTGTGATGTGGAACATTGTTACTTAAAGCTGCAGTGCAGGACTTTTGTCTCCCCCTTCTGGCAGCGAGAGTAATTACAAATATACTGTTGACACGTGCTTACGTCAGAGGCTCCGCTGTAGCCGACTCCACTGCTTCTGTTGTGGCTGTAAAACGAATAGATAAATTGTTTTGAGCGTCACACAACCTCCACAAAATAAGTCACTTCATTATCAGACTTTGATCCATTCGGTCTGATAACATTTGGAAAGTCTAGAAGAACCACATGATTCAATTATTTTATCCACATTAAAGTTAGCAGAGAGCTAACCGGAAGTTAGCTCAGCTGGCAGAAGTCTCTGGTGCACATGCTCTGCCCATAGAGCATGCTCAGTATGATTCATCTGGCCAGCGCAGGAATGTGAAACCTGACACCAGATTAAACTCTTTATACTGTGAAATACAGAGAGATTTACCTGATCGGCTTAATCTGCACTGTGTGAACACGTTTGGCTTTAATGTAACTGATGTTCATTTATATGTAAAAGTTCCTGCCGTAACGTTACTGTGCACTGACTGCAGGAACAGCAGCGGTTTCTCTGAGGTAATATTACTGCGGAGAAACCGCTGCTGTTCCTACGGTTGGCGTGCAGTAACGTTACCTCAGAGAAACCGCTGCTGTTCCTGCGGTCGGCGTGCAGTAACGTTACCTCAGAGAAACCGCTGCTGTTCCTGGCTAGGTGAGGACATGAGCACATATGCAGCACCTGAGAAAAAGAGGGCTGCAGATGGACCCAGCCCCGTCCACTCTCCCATGCAGACAGCAGCAAGGGTTGGGGGTGGTCGGGAATTAAATTAAATAAATTTCCTAATGATTGTAGATTTTTTCCTCCTTCAGAAATATTCGGGGCTGGTCAAAAAACATTCCTGTCTAAAGCCCCCAGGAGCCTGATGTTGACAACGCCGATGGTCTATCATCACCCCACACACCAATCATCATATTATAAGTAAGTTTTGGTTCAGGCAGGATCTCCATATTCATCCTGCCAGCCAGGACCAATAGGTCAGAGAGAGAATCAGGATTGACTTGAGTTCTGTCCAGAAACAAACAAGAGCTGGAGTCTCTTCTCTCACCTTCTCCAGTTTGTGAAATGATGTTTTGTGAAATGTATTTAGTGAAATGTTATGTTTTGCACCTCAGGGGCTCCGTATATTTGAATGAGGAAAATATGAAAAAATAAAATCAGACAACTTTACAAACTCTTTGTATTAAAATGCTAAAAAATCTTGTTTTTTGTTTCAACTCAAATTAGGTCAGAAAATGTTCAAAACTGCTTACAGGAGCTCCACATGCACACGCACACACACGCTCACACACACCTCCGGTACCGGGAAGTGATAAGCGGGGTTTTCGGTTTCGGGCTCCACCGTTTAGAGTGTGTATTAGCCTCCGTGATCAATCAGCACTGATCGATTATTGATGCCGCCGCTGCGCAGCCGCCCAGCGCGCCTCCATCATCACATCCATGTTATCTCATCGGAGGATGAGTCGGTAGGAAGCTAACAGCTAACAGACCGAGCGGCGGCACCGGGCGCGTTTCTCATGTCGGTTCATGTTCTGACGTCGTTCAGCGGAGCCGTTACCGTCACGAACCGGTCCGGACTGTGGATGGCTGTCGGTAGGTGCTCCGCCGGGCGGCCCGGTTAGAGGAGCGGGGAGGATGCAGCAGCTAGCCGCCGTTAGCTCCGCAGCTGTTTATTTATATCGGTGTTATGTAAGAGCAGCTAGCTCCCGTTAGCTCCGTTAGCTCCCGTTAGCTCCGTTAGCCTGTCAGGATGAATGACGCGCAACAAGAACTGTCTCCGGACTTCGTGCTGATGCGGCTCGTGTCCGCAGCGGAGTACGACCGGCTGGACGAGCCGGACGACCTGCTGACCGGCGGCTTTGGGCCCGTGAAGGCCGGGCTGGGGCACCGCGGCGGCGGGTTTGATGTGGAGCCTAGCGGCCCCTCGCCGGGCCTCGGCTCGGCCTCCCCGCACTACAGCTCTCCGCTCCCCGGGAAAGGCGAGCTGGACGGCGGGTTGCTGCTGCCGGAGGCCCCGCCGGGCTCCGAGACGCGTCAACCCCCCCCGCAGGAGGACTTCACCGCAGCGGCCCAGCGGTTCGTGGACTTCCCGGTGCCGCACGGTCCCGGTCCAGGGGGACCCGGGTCCAGGGCCCAGCTGATGGTGTTTCAGAACTTGCTGCGGTCCGGAGACAGGATCCTGGAGTGCGGGCTGGAGCCGCCCCCCCCGGGGGAGAGACCGAGACAGCAGTTAAACTCAGGACCAGGTCCCGGTCCCGGTTGCACAACAGCCGGTCACAGTCCGGGTGGCGGGAAGGACCAGAACCCTCACTGCGCCCCCGCAGAGGAGACCCTGCAGCCGCCCCAGTGGCACCCGGTCCTCAGACCCCAGACCCAGCAGGGTGTCCCGGCTATGGACTCTGAGTCCGGGTCGGTCCTGTGCCACCGACACCGGGTCCTCACAGACCGGTTGGCTCAGTGGCCCCCCGCCCTGCTGGACCAGGCCCTGCGTCTGGGGCTGCTGGAGCCCCGTAAGAACCGTCCTGCCGGGGGGTGAGGACCCGGTCCTGGCTCTGGCCCGGAGGCTGGGCCAGCTGGGGGAAGGGGGTGGGAGGGAGGACATGCTGCCCCCCCTCCCCCGGTGCTCCTGCCACAGCGTCTTGGCCTCGGGGACGGGGGGCGAGGACCCGAGCGAGACCAGTGACGCCCTGCTGGTCCTGGAGGGCTTGGGGTCTGAGGAGGTGGGAGGGCTGGGGGACGGGGGAGGGGGTGGGCACCGAGAAAGGGATGAGGGGGGGGCGGAGGGGGGACATGTGGGGGGGCGGGTACTCTGAGCGGTCTGATGCGGCAGGTCCACAGACTGGCGGAGGAGGCGGGGGTCTGTACGGACCAGAGCTGCCGGTCCTCACTGGCAGTCCTGGGAGCCGCAGTGTCCCCCACCCCAATCAGCAGCTGCCCCTCCCCTCCAGTCCACCTGCCGGCCACACAGGCCCCCGATGCCCCCACGCAGCACCAGTCCAGGTCCCAGCCGCAGAGCCGGGCGACCACCCCTAAACTCGGTGTGGCCTCGGGGGGGGGCGGGGCGATCCGCTTCACCCCTGGTGGTTCTGGAAGGGGAGGGGGAGAAGACGCCGCGGGGCAAGTCCCGGAAGGGGGGGTCCCTGAAGGTCCGACTCAGCAAGCTGTTCAGAACCAAAAGCTCCAGTGGGGGGCCAGGGGGGGGGTCTGGACAAGCGGCCGTCGCTGAGCTCATCCACGTCGTCTGGGGGGAGTCTGCTGGACGTGTGGGGGTCCAGCTGCAGCAACACGGAGCCCGACAGCGCCAGGTACGTCAGCTGATCGATTACCGATCGATCAATCAGTCCCTCCAGGATGTTGCAGTTTTTTGTGAATATTGCGGCCAAAAATGTTTGATTTTATAGAAGCTTTTCTCAAAAATCGTTTTTGCGGTAAAATTGCAGGAATTGGGAAAAACTGCAAGAAAACTAATGTGATTTATTTAAACTGCCAGTGAAGAGTCATATGTAATGACTTCATTGGATAAAAAGCATTCTGCATATCACAGAAACAACTATATTTCAGGTCTAATGTTTAATGTATTTTCTGGGCTCAAAGTTATATAACAAAGAAAATACTGTACTTGAGCTCCATTTATAAGCTTTATTAAATAAACTTTCAGCTCAACATTAGCACCAAATAAAATCAGTCAATAATGTCATTAAAATAAATCCATCAACATAAAAATATAGTTTCATGTTGATGTTTGAGGTAGATTATGTCCATCTTTCTTCTGACTCACTGAATCAAACCTCATTTGGGAACATTTGGGAACATTTGGGAACATTTGGGAATTGTTTTGTTGGGTCTATGGCATCATGTTTGTTGTCAGGTGAGATTTGTCCTGAATCCTTGCTGAATGCTGCGATGACGTCAGTTACCACCACACCAAACGCCACGATTGGTCCAAATCACAAGTGTCTGTTCATTTGGAAAAGTTGCTGTAATTTAGTAAAACTGCAGATTTCTTGGATTTGCGATCGCAAAATCACGATTTTCTGGAGGGAGGGATTATTGTTCCGGCTAATCGATAATTCTTCCATCTGATCGATTACTGCTTACAGCTTCAGCAACTATGGGGGGTGGACAAAATAACAGGAACGCCTTAAAAGTTTCAGCTCCTTAAATTCATGTTTAGTTTTTCAATCCATCTGTTTATTATTGAGACTAAAAAGTGTCCAACTCTATAAAGCTGCTGAAAGGTTTCAGACAGGGATGCAAATTTTAAGCTATTTCCTTAATTGCTAGTTGGCTGCATTAATGATCAATTATTGATTAATCATTAGCAATTTATGAAACATGGTGGACATATTTTGGTGGAGGTGAAACTTTGTCGACCTCAGCTGCTTCGTTTCCTCGTCTGATGTCACAGAAAAGTCTTTGCTGTGTTTCAGTCTCGTCTTTATTTTTTGTTTTTTGTGATACATTTTTATTAGAATTTAAACATAATTAAATAGGGCTGTTTGATAGGTCACAAAGAAAGTAAACTAATCACAAATGTTGACGCACTAATCAACACGAGACTGACGAGGTGACAGAAAACGTTTCTGACTCACTCGTTCCTCCAGCTGCTTAGAAAGTCTTTGAAATGATCTGAACATCCAGTCCAGATGTTTAGTTTCAGTAAAGTTCTGCCATCACAGCAGCACTTCAACTTTTTTCTTCTGACTCTTTAAAACAAACTGGTGTGATGGCGTCAGAAGGTGAAACGACTCTGACCTGTGAGCATCACACAAACTGTGTTTTAAAAGAATCTAAACTCTCTGCAGCCTTAAAGAGGCCAAACTCGTCTTCATAACAGAAGATAAATAAAGATGCTTGAAGTCCAGGAGACGCAGCTGAAAGCTTTAATAAAGTCACAAAGAGGAAAAAGATCAAAATGACGTCTGCTAAGATATTTAAAACACAATCACACTGTTTATTTTGTATTTTTACACCATACAGAACTTTTAAAGTCAGATGACAGAGTGATAATTATAATAACTAAAATCGTTCTAACTCAGGCGGGCGGCAGAGTCCAAACCGTAACTATAACAACAACGACAGCGCTGAACGATATCGTTGGCATCACTATCGGAGCGATTTGATGGACGATAGAAACACTGACAGCCAATCAAAATCCATCCCCTAAACAGTACGGAACGACAAAGTCTTCATTCTGGAAACTGATGACTTTATTTATTTATATTTATTTATTTAATGCAGTTTTGCTCCTTTCTCACCACAGACTGATGCACCCAGAGCTGATTTCTTTAGATAGGTTTGTCTCTCTTTATTATACCAAATATCTGGAAGTTTGTTTTCCATTATAATGTTAAAAAAAGACAAAGTTAACGATGCTTTTAGGCTTCAGATCCGTGTTCATAACGTGAGTCCTGCCACGGTGCAATAAAAGCTGCTCGTCTGTGCTTCAGCGTCTGCTGCTGTAAATACTGAAACATCACAGCAGCTCGTGTCCTGAAATACTTCTGAGTAACACATTGAATCACCACCCGCCTGTGAACCCTGCTGGTTTTCTTTTTCTTTCTCTGTGTAACGTGCAGCAGTTACAAGTCATCAAAATCCATTTTCCTGAGCTGCCGACACAGCTGGAGGCAGCGTGTGCTCAGTGCTGCTGTTTACATGTTATTGTTCATTAGTGTGGATGCTCACATCGTTATAGTTATAGTTATAGTTCTTGGTGTGGACAGTTTTTATGATAAACTGCAGTGAAACATTCTGACGGTATCACCAAACATTTCCATCATTATTGTTTTCACACACACCTGCTGCTGCTTTCATCAGCAGTTTGATTTTGTTTCTCCACAAAGAAAAGAGCTTTTCTACTGTCTGTCCAGCTCTAACTACTCTGGTCATGACTTTCTGTATTAAAGGACGAGTTCAATATTTATCAAGTGTCTCTTAAACCAGCAGTCAGGAGCCAAATGAAGAGTGAAACCTGTTTTTCTTGCTGTAATCATTCCTCCTGTTCATACTGACCATTAGAAGATTTTGGCCTCCATCACTTCCATTAAAGCACATTTGAAGGGGATCTTTTAATATCCAGTATGAACAGGAGGAATGATTACAGCGAGGAAAACCTCTTTCACTGTTCATATGGACACCTGACTGCTGTTTAACACACGGAAACACTGTGAACTCGTCCTTTAACATTATTTGTAGACACACTGAAGCGCAGCAGCTTACAGATGTTTAGTCGTAATGTTCAGTTTTCGATGTTCTTCCTCTCTGACAGAGTCCAACAAAGCTGCAACATACAGACTGTTCAGTGAATAAAATCCCAGCTGATCATGGTGTGAAGTCATTTAACTGTATTTTAGCTCTAATAGTAGGATTTTATCGTGATATTTTTACCTACGATAATCGTAGCATGAAAATGTGATGCCAGCACCTCCCCACCTGTCAACACGTCCCACAAACTTTAAAAAAAACTCTCTGCAGCCTTAAAGAGGCCAAACACTCAAAGTCCAGCAGCTGTGACTGAAAGCTTTGATTAAGAAATAAACGTCAGATCACATCAAATAAATGACAAATACAATAACAAAGAGGAAAAAAGTTCAACATGACGACGTCTTAGATATATAAAACACAACCACACTGTTTATTTCTGTATTTCTTACCCCATAAAGAACTTTAAAGATCCTCTGCAGTCATGTTTAAGACATACAATTTATCTGCTTTTATAAATAATTTGTGTTTAATATTGTTTTTCCACAAAAAAGCTCAGTTAACTAATTAAAAATCCTTAAAACATCATTTCCACCTTCTCCCTCATTAACATACCTGCTGGACACCAGATGTCTCCTCCTTCACTGTAAAGTCAGTGTTTGTAACTGGAGGCTTCAAGTTTCACATCACACTGTGTCAGTTGAATACTGGACCATGATTGGCTCCAAACTAGTTGTGATGTCACACATCCTGCAGGTACGTCCAGGTGTTAAACTGACTGTTATAAAAGCTAAAACAAATATTTTCTTTAATGGACTGATGGATGCGGCTCTGAGAAGTTTTCAGGTGTCAGTAGAGGTTTCAGGTGATGAAGATGATGATGATGATGACGTGTTTCTCCATCAGGCTGCAGGTGTCCAGACCTCACAGTGCCTTCTCTCCGGTGCCCTTCACTCCTGCTTTCACCGGTAAGAACACACCTGTGTGTGTGTGTGTAGGTGTGTGTGTGTAGGTGTGTGTGTGTGTGTGTGTGTGTGTGTGTGTGTGTAGGTGTGTGTAGGTGTGTAGGTGTGTGTGTGTGTGTGTGTGTGTGTGTGTGTGTAGGTGTGTGTGTGTGTAGGTGTGTGTGTGTGTGTGTGTGTAGGTGTGTGTGTGTGTAGGTGTGTGTAGGTGTGTAGGTGTGTGTGTGTGTGTGTGTGTGTGTGTGTGTGTAGGTGTGTGTGTGTGTGTGTGTGTGTGTAGGTGTGTGTGTGTGTGTGGGTGTGTGTGTAGGTGTGTGTAGGTGTGTAGGTGTGTGTGTGTGTGTACAGGTGTGTGTGTGTGTGTGTGTACAGGTGTGTGTGTGTGTGTGTGTGTGTAGGTGTGTGTGTGTGTGTGTGTGTGTGTAGGTGTGTGTGTGTAGGTGTGTGTGTGTGTGTGTGTGTGTGTGTGTGTGTGTGTGTGTGTGTGTGTGTGTAGGTGTGTGTGTGTGTAGGTGTGTGTGTGTGTGTGTGTGTAGGTGTGTGTGTGTGTGTGTGTGTGTAGGTGTGTGTGTAGGTGTGTGTGTGTGTGTGTGTGTGTGTGTGTGTGTGTGTGTGTGTGTGTGTGTGTGTGTAGGTGTGTGTGTGTGTGTGTGTGTGTGTGTGTGTAGGTGTGTGTGTGTGTGTGTAGGTGTGTGTGTGTGTGTGTGTGTGTGTGTGTAGGTGTGTGTGTGTGTGTGTGTGTGTGTAGGTGTGTGTGTGTGTGTGTGTAGGTGTGTGTGTGTAGGTGTGTAGGTGTGTAGGTGTGTGTGTGTGTGTGTGTGTGTGTGTGTGTGTGTGTGTGTGTGTGTGTGTGTGTGTAGGTGTGTGTGTGTACAGGTGTACCTGACATCATGTGAGCAGTTTGCCTCTGAGGTTGTTTTCAGGGATGCTGCGTTTCCTCTGATCAGCTTCAGAGTTTTTGTTCATTGAATTCAGTGTTTGATCAGAAGATGTTCAGTGAAACATAAAGATTTAATATTACATTTGCATTTGGTTATAATATCTTTAAGTATAATAGTTACAGAGTGTAGTTCTGTTGAAAATAAACTCCTCTATGTCCAAAACTAAATACCAAAGAGCCGCTGATAGATTTCTGTCAATCAGAGATTCAGCCACATATTAACAGTTCTTATTCTACACTTCTTAAAGGACGAGTTCACAGTGTTTCAGTGTGTTAAACAGCAGTCAGGTGTCCATATGAACAGTGAAAGAGGTTTTCCTCGCTGTAATCATTCCTCCTGTTCATACTGGATATTAAAAGATCCCCTTCAAATGTGCTTTAATGGAAGTGATGGAGGCCAAAATCCACAGTGTGTCCACACAGTCATTTAAAAGTAGATGTGAAGCTTATATGAGGCTTCAGCAGTCTGAGTTAGTCATATCAAGTGGATATCTGCCACATTTACAGTCTTTTTAGCATCAAATTCCCTCTTTGTGTTTCCTCGGACAGTGTTTCCCTGTTGAGCTGTGGTGGAAGTATAGTAACAAAAAGAGGGACTTTGGCACTAAAAAGACTGTAACGTTGAAAGATATCTACTTGATTTGACTCATTTGGACGCTGAAGCTTCATATTAGCTTCATGTGGATTTTGTCCCCCATCACTTCCATTGTAAGTGCATTATGAAGGGATCTTCTAATGGTCAGTATGAACAGGAGGAATGATTACAGCAAGAAAAACAGGTTTCACTCTTCATTTGGGCTCCTGACTGTTGGTTTAACACACAGCTGATAAACTGTGAACTCGTCCTTTAATTCTGATACCTCTTCTGTGTTTCCAGCTCTTCATTCTTCTTCTCTGCTTTTTAACCTGAACACTAACATTTCAGTTTTTCACACCTCTGATCTGACTGTCCTCCTGCTGTGTGTGTGTGTGTGTGTGTGTGTGTGTGTGTGTGTGTGTGTGTGTGTGTGTGTGTGTGTGTGTGTGTGTGTGTGTGTGTGTGTGTGTGTGTCCAGGTGAGACGGTGTCTCTCGTTGATGTGGATATTTCTCGGAGGGGGGGGAACTCTCTCCACCCCCCGACTCCTCCTCCCCCACCCAGACGGAGCCTCAGTCTGCTCGGTACTTTACTGCTGTTCTTTCTTCTTTCTTCTGCTTATTTTTTCTACTTCTATCTTTCTTCTTCTTGGACCTAATATAACGTGCACTGCTGTGACTGTATGTAGTTTTTGTTTGACTGCTTCTTCTTCCGTCCTGTCCGTCCTCCTCTCGTCAGCTGCAGGTGAGCTCAGGTGTCTCTCAGGTGTGACTCATATATGTTTTTTTGTCTGTTGTGGTCCAGATGATTTTGGCGGACCTCCTCAGCAGCAGGGTCCCTTCCTGGAGCGCAGCGCGGGGGCGTCAATGCAGTCGCTGCCCCCCCGACCGCTGGCCCTGCCCCCCTCCCTCAGCACCATCCAACACAGCCTGAGCCTCAACGGTGACGCACATATATACAGTATATTTGAGTTTCTGTTGCTATGACGACTGCACCTGGTTCTGTGATGATGATGTAAGAACTCTCTCTCTCTGTGTGTGATATCAGACACCTTCCTGCGAGGGTTACCGAGGCCGATCCCGCTGCGTCCCGACGGTCAGCCCCTCCCTCCCCGACTCGCCCCCCGCTGCCCCCTCAGCCGACCCGACGCCAACAGCTTCGCCACCAGCCTCCGAGAACTGGAAAAGGTCAGCATAAAGAATAAAAAGTAACGTCAGCATAAAAAGGAAAAATACATTTATTTTTTAATTTTGTTTTCTACTTGTTTCTTTTTCCTTTTTATGAAGAACTTTGCATGTGAAAGATCTGAGTTGCTGAACTTTAAACTTTTTTCCTGTTTAGTAAATGTTTTTTGAGTGTGTGCTGTGACCTTTTGTATCTCTGCACATAGTTAAACCTATAGTGCAGGACTTTTGTCTCCCCCTTCTGGCAGTGAGAGTAATTACCAAAACACTGTTGACACGTGCTTACATCACAGGCTCCGCCGACTCTGTCGCTACTGTTACGGCTGTAAAATGGTGGATAAATTGTTTTGAGCGTCACACAACCCCCACGAAATGATTCATTTCATTATCAGACTTTGATCCATTCGGTCTGATAACATTTGGAAAGTCTAGAAGAACCACATGATTCAATTATTTTATCCACATTAAAGTTAGCAGAGAGCTAACCGGAAGTTAGCTCAGCTGGCAGAAGTCTCTGGTGCACATGCTCTGCCCATAGAGCATGCTCAGTATGATTCATCTGGCCAGCGCAGGAATGTGAAACTCTGTATACTGTGAAATACAGAGAGATTTACCTGATCGGCTTAATCTGCACTGTGTGAACACGTTTGGCTTTAATGTAACTGATGTTCATTTATATGTAAAAGTTCCACACTGCAGGTTTAATATCATGAGTGTGAAAACAAAACAAGATGTTAAGAGTAATAGTGACTCCTGTCGGGGGCGGAGCTAACCTGTGTGTGTGTGTGTGTGTGTGTGTGTGTGTGTGTGTGTGTGTGTGTGTGTGTGTGTGTGTGTGTGCGTGCAGTGTGGGTGGTACTGGGGGCCGATGAACTGGGAGGATGCAGAGATGAAGCTGAAGGGGAAACCAGACGGATCGTTTCTGGTTCGAGACAGTTCAGACCCGCGATACATCCTGAGTCTGAGCTTCAGATCGCAGGGAGTCACACACCACACACGCATGGAGCACTACAGAGGTACCACACACACACACACACACACACACACACACACACACACACGTTTATCTATGATTTCTATAAATGATCAGGTTTAGTTTCATGTATTGATGTGAGGAAGGTTACAGTCTCTGTTCAGATCTGATGTTTCAGCTCTTCAGTGACGATGAAGTCACATGATTCATGTATGACATCATTTATTCACTCAGTCTGTTTATGTTTGATTTTTAACCTCACAGCTGCTGTTACACCTCAGACAGGAAACTCTCTTTATACTGATTTACACTTTTTATTTGTGTATAAAAACAGGTGGATGGAAATTACAATATGTGTGTATTTGCTAAGAACAGAACTAGAGCTGCAACTAATGATTATTTTCATTATCGATTAATCATTTTGTCTTTAAAGTAACAGCCTGTCCTCTGTCCTCCTGCGGAGACATAAACAGGAAGTAACAGCCTGTCCTCTGTCCTCCTGCGGAGACATAAACAGGAAGTAACAGCCTGTCCTCTGTCCTCCTGCGGAGACATAAACAGGAAGTAACAGTCTGTCCTCTGTCCTCCTGCGGAGACATAAACAGGAAGTAACAGCCTGTCCTCTGTCCTCCTGCGGAGACATAAACAGGAAGTAACAGCCTGTCGTCTGTCCTCCTACGGAGACATAAACAGGAAGTAACAGCCTGTCGTCTGTCCTCCTGCGGAGACATAAACAGGAAGTAACAGCCTGTCCTCTGTCCTCCTGCGGAGACATAAACAGGAAGTAACAGCCTGTCCTCTGTCCTCCTGCGGAGACATAAACAGGAAGTAACAGCCTGTCCTCTGTCCTCTTGCGGAGACATAAACAGGAAGTAACAGCCTGTCCTCTGTCCTCCTGCGGAGACATAAACAGGAAGTAACAGCCTGTCCTCTGTCCTACTGCGGAGACATAAACAGGAAGTAACAGCCTGTCCTCTGTCCTCCTGCGGAGACATAAACAGGAAGTAACAGCCTGTCCTCTGTCCTCTTGCGGAGACATAAACAGGAAGTAACAGCCTGTCCTCTGTCCTCCTGCGGAGACATAAACAGGAAGTAACAGCCTGTCCTCTGTCCTCCTACGGAGACATAAACAGGAAGTAACAGCCTGTCCTCTGTCCTCCTGCGGAGACATAAACAGGAAGTAACAGCCTGTCCTCTGTCCTCCTACGGAGACATAAACAGGAAGTAACAGCCTGTCCTCTGTCCTCCTGCGGAGACATAAACAGGAAGTAACAGCCTGTCCTCTGTCCTCCTACGGAGACATAAACAGGAAGTAACAGCCTGTCCTCTGTCCTCCTGCGGAGACATAAACAGGAAGTAACAGCCTGTCCTCTGTCCTCCTACGGAGACATAAACAGGAAGTAACAGCCTGTCCTCTGTCCTCCTGCGGAGACATAAACAGGAAGTAACAGCCTGTCCTCTGTCCTCCTGCGGAGACATAAACAGGAAGTAACAGCCTGTCCTCTGTCCTCCTGCGGAGACATAAACAGGAAGTAACAGCCTGTCCTCTTGCGGAGACATAAACAGGAAGTAACAGCCTGTCCTCTGTCCTCCTACGGAGACATAAACAGGAAGTAACAGCCTGTCCTCTGTCCTCCTGCGGAGACATAAACAGGAAGTAACAGCCTGTCCTCTGTCCTCTTGCGGAGACATAAACAGGAAGTAACAGCCTGTCCTCTGTCCTCCTGCGGAGACATAAACAGGAAGTAACAGCCTGTCCTCTGTCCTCCTGCGGAGACATAAACAGGAAGTAACAGCCTGTCCTCTGTCCTCCTGCGGAGACATAAACAGGAAGTAACAGCCTGTCCTCTGTCCTCCTGCGGAGACATAAACAGGAAGTAACAGCCTGTCCTCTGTCCTCTTGCGGAGACATAAACAGGAAGTAACAGCCTGTCCTCTGTCCTCCTGCGGAGACATAAACAGGAAGTAACAGCCTGTCCTCTGTCCTCCTACGGAGACATAAACAGGAAGTAACAGCCTGTCCTCTGTCCTCCTGCGGAGACATAAACAGGAAGTAACAGCCTGTCCTCTGTCCTCCTGCGGAGACATAAACAGGAAGTAACAGCCTGTCCTCTGTCCTCCTGCGGAGACATAAACAGGAAGTAACAGCCTGTCCTCTGTCCTCCTACGGAGACATAAACAGGAAGTAACAGCCTGTCCTCTGTCCTCCTGCGGAGACATAAACAGGAAGTAACAGCCTGTCCTCTGTCCTCCTACGGAGACATAAACAGGAAGTAACAGCCTGTCCTCTGTCCTCCTGCGGAGACATAAACAGGAAGTAACAGCCTGTCCTCTGTCCTCCTACGGAGACATAAACAGGAAGTAACAGCCTGTCCTCTGTCCTCCTACGGAGACATAAACAGGAAGTAACAGCCTGTCCTCTGTCCTCCTGCGGAGACATAAACAGGAAGTAACAGCCTGTCCTCTGTCCTCCTGCGGAGACATAAACAGGAAGTAACAGCCTGTCCTCTGTCCTCCTACGGAGACATAAACAGGAAGTAACAGCCTGTCCTCTGTCCTTCTGCGGAGACATAAACAGGAAGTAACAGCCTGTCCTCTGTCCTTCTGCGGAGACATAAACAGGAAGTAACAGCCTGTCCTCTGTCCTTCTGCGGAGACATAAACAGGAAGTAACAGCCTGTCCTCTGTCCTCCTGCGGAGACATAAACAGGAAGTAACAGCCTGTCCTCTGTCCTCCTGCGGAGACATAAACAGGAAGTAACAGCCTGTCCTCTGTCCTCCTGCGGAGACATAAACAGGAAGTAACAGCCTGTCCTCTTGCGGAGACATAAACAGGAAGTAACAGCCTGTCCTCTGTCCTCCTACGGAGACATAAACAGGAAGTAACAGCCTGTCCTCTGTCCTTCTGCGGAGACATAAACAGGAAGTAACAGCCTGTCCTCTGTCCTTCTGCGGAGACATAAACAGGAAGTAACAGCCTGTCCTCTGTCCTTCTGCGGAGACATAAACAGGAAGTAACAGCCTGTCCTCTGTCCTCCTGCGGAGACATAAACAGGAAGTAACAGCCTGTCCTCTGTCCTCCTGCGGAGACATAAACAGGAAGTAACAGCCTGTCCTCTGTCCTCCTGCGGAGACATAAACAGGAAGTAACAGCCTGTCCTCTGTCCTCCTGCGGAGACATAAACAGGAAGTAACAGCCTGTCCTCTGTCCTCCTGCGGAGACATAAACAGGAAGTAACAGCCTGTCCTCTGTCCTTCTGCAGGAACCTTCAGTCTCTGGTGTCATCCAAAGTTTGAGGACCGTTGTCACTCTGTGGTGGAGTTCATAGAGAGAGCCATCATGCACTCCAAGAACGGAAAGTTCCTGTACTTCCTGCGCTCCAGAGTCCCCGGTAACCAATCAGCTCTCACTGTACTCACTTGTCTGTTTACCTGTCACCACCCTCACGTGTGTTCACCTGTCTTCCCTGTCTAGCCTCAGCTGTCACCTCCACATGTCAACCTTTCTGTCTACCTGTGTGTCTTCACGTCTCTTTTTACCTGTCTTTCACCTGTCCATCCTCGCCTGTCACCATCCTCATGTGCTCACCTGCCACTGTCTTGACCTGTGTGTTGATACCTGTGTGTCTGTTTCAGTCTTTACCTGTTGCTGCCTTCTTTATCATGTCTGTCCTCACCTGTTTGTCTACACCTGCTACCGTCCTCAAATGTGTTCACCTGTTACTGTCTTCACCTGTCCAGCCTCACCTGTCACGGTCACGTGTTCACATATCTGTTTACCTGTCACCGTCCTCATGTGCTCACCTGTCTGTCTTTACGTGTGTCTTTACCTGTCTTGTCTCACAACATGGATCTACATTCAGACTGTATTATTCAGGGTTACGTGACTAATGTAATTCACATCTTACACATTTTAAATCAAATAAAAGGAAGAAACATAAACATGTTTTTCAGTCATCTCATCACATTGTCTTCTGTCTTCCTCTTTCTTCATCTTATAAAGCTGTTAATAACTTCTTATAAATAAAGTTGTATTTGCTTTGTATGTGTTGGTGGTTCAGGTCTGCCCCCCACCCCGGTCCAGCTCCTGTACCCGGTCTCCAGGTTCAGCAGCGTTAAATCTCTGCAGCACCTCTGTCGCTTTTGCATCAGACAGCTGGTCCGGATCGACCACATCCAGGAGCTGCCGCTGCCCACGTAAGACACCTGTACACTGCTGAACCGCTGAGGACCTCAGTGACACCCAAACCTTCAGACTGTTGTTCACAGTTTAGTAAATATGTCTTTAGCTACACTTCAGCAGCTGTTAGGAGGAATCTGAGACACATCACACTGTGTGACTGTTCACTGTATTTCTTAAATCTACATTTAAAATAAAAGACCTCAAACCTGAAGTCCAAACAGGAGAAAACTGTCACTTCTGCCAAACTCTGCTGCTACTAGAGCTCAGTAAATTATAAAAAACAAACCTTTAAAACACTAATTTATACAAAATGTACTGATGAAAAAGTCTTAACACTCCACAAAGTAACTTTAGCTAATGCTAGTCAGTTGCAGTAGCTTCTCTCTTTTTTTCTTGCATTTTGTTTTTTCATTTTTTGGCACCATTTCATGCAATAAAAAGTTATTAAAGAGGGAAAATGAAGCTCTCCAAGCTAACAAGCTTGCTCGAGGTCAGTTAGCGAACTTCTTAGCTTAGCTCATTTGCTAAATGCTGCTAAATTAATCGACTAATTGTTGCAGCTCTAATCTAATCTAATTAGCTTGGCGTCTCCTAACTGTGTGTAAACCATGTCTGTTCTGGAGCTTATTCTGTTTTGGACTCTCTGGCTCTCCGTCCCCCTCAAAGGTCAGTTCTGTGAAGACGTCTTGCTTTTGGTCAACGGCACAAATTCATGTGTCAAAGATCACCAAAGCTTGAAGTCATTCCATCAGAATTTCATTATATTTCCTGATTAGAACTGCAACGATTATTTCGATTAATCAATTAGTTGCCAACTATTAAATGAATCGTTATCGCTTAGCTAACTATTTTAATAATCATTTTGAGTCATTTTTTTATTTATTTTTTTTCCAGCTTCTTAAATGTGAATATTTTCTGGTTTGTTTAGTCTCTATGACAGTATGACATCTGAGGACATTGGGGCTGTGTGATATGACCAAAATCTCATAACCAGATAACGATACATATCACAATGGCACATTTTCTGTAACTTCAATGAATAAATAGTTTCTCCTCCGTGTCAGACTTTTCATACCCAAAACACATCCATGCAACAGAAGTAGCCCCTCTTTTAGGTACAAGCTCATAATTTTGCGCTAATTAAATTACTCTTCTTGGCTCTTTACATGTGAAGCTTTTATTGCACTTACAGTAACGTAACGTGTGTAGTTGTCGTCGAGTATTTCACCTGGTTCACTGTCTCTCCTCTGCTCAGCCTCGCTCGTGGTGAAACACAGAGAGCAGGAGAGCAGCGCGGCTATAAATGACAGCAAAACGCAGTAGAGACCCTCACACTGAGCTGAAATGAAATGACTGCACATAAATTAGGTAAATAACATAAATAAACATAGTCTCTACTGTGTTTTGCTGTCATTTATGGTCACACTGCACTCCTCTGCTCTGTGTGGTTCAGTGAGGGCGGGGCTCAGCCCTCCAGGTGAAGTAGACCAGTTAACGACAACTAAACTCGTTACATTACTGTATGTGCCATAAAAGCTTTACAAATAAAAAGAGTCATTTATTAATGTAATCTGCACAAAAGATGGGCTCTAAATGAAGAAAAGAGATTTACAACACAACAAAATAAACGACAGCATAATATGAAACAACAACGTTTTTCTATCATTACATGATATATATATCGTCTGATGTAAAATTTCAGTATTTAAAGATACTTTTTTAACATTAACATGTTTTTATTTATTTTAACAAAATAAAACAGACTTGTCATCGTCCAAACAAGCAATAACACAAATATCTGATCAGAGTACAGCAATATAATGTAGTAATCATATAATATAATCAGCTTTAGTAATGTTCAAATAATTCAAAATGCTAAAATATGTCACAAAAATAAGACCAAAGTTGTTCTTCCTGCTTTTATAACTTTTATTTAATACATCAGAAAACACTGACATCTTGTTGTTCCCTCTTTGTAAACGCTACATGTTGTGTACTGTTAACTTTAACGTGATGTTGTTGGTGCTAACGAGTTTCTCCTTCAGACCTCTGATCGCCTATCTGAGGAAGTTTTATTACTACGACCCAGAGGAGGAGATCAGCCCGTCACTGAAGGAGAGAGGACCGGAGCCAAGCAGCCAGCCGGGCGTCGAGTCTCAAACGTAGCACCAGAGCCTCCGAGGATAACGTGAGTACTGTACTAACAGCATATTTACATTCAGATATGAAAAATGGATTTGGATTAGTCATAATCATAATGTGACCAATTAAGGGCTGCAGCTAACAATTATTTTCTCGATTAATTAATTTGTTGTTTGGTCCATAAAATGTCAGAAAATGGTGAAAAATGTGGATCAGTGTTTCCCAAAGTCCGAGCTGACGTCCTCACATGTCTCAAAGATATTCAGTTTACTGTCACAGAGACTAAAGAAACCAGAAAATATTTACATTTAACAAGCTGGAATCAGAGAATTTGGACTCTTTGTCTTAAGTTGATTTATCATGTCTGACACAGAAAAGCTTCACATCGTTACATTTGAAAAGCTGAAACCAGAATATTTTTCCTTGATGATTAAAACGATAATTTCATTCTAAAAATAGTTTAGCTGATTATTTTCTGTCGCAGGAGTTTAAGTTCTACACGGAGAAAATATTTAGCTTTACCTTCACAATATTTCAAAGGTTTAACTTTCCATCGATGGACAACATGAAGCTCTCTGATGTTCAACAGTTTGCAGTAATAAATCATGTTTCTTCTCTTCTTTCTTTCCAGTTATTTTCTTTCTTTTACTTCTTCTGGACCCTCGACGAGCTCACTGAAGGACGAACTTTCAAACACTCAAACTGGACTCTCAGACTGCAGCCAATCAGCTCCCTCCGCTCAGTCCTGTATCTAGGCGGGTTTCAGATGATCCACCCTCCTCCAGGCTCTCTGATTGGCTCGCAGGGAGTCGACGCGGGGAGGGGCAGGGGATGTGGAGACTCCGCCTCTCTTCTGATGTCATCACTGAGCAGCTGGACTTTAAGGAAGCGTTAAAAATCTGTAAAAGAAAAAACAGCCTCGGTGTTTGTCGCCTCCAGGATCCTTTAACCTCCAACACTGACGGCCGAACGTGAAGAAGCACTTTGGGATTCATTCCGACGCCTGACGGAGACTTTAAATGTCCAAAAGTCACAATAACGCTGGAGGAAGAGAACAAAGACTGGACTTAAACATATCGAGTTCAACTTCAGAGAGAAGCTCAGTTTCTAAAGCTAATCTCAACTCAAAGCTTTCAGCCACATGAGCTGTGAGCATTAACTGTCCAATAAAAACATTAATGTTACCTTCAGACTAAGACGGAGGTTTAGGATCACTGTAAAAACAATCTGAGATTTTGAGAAAGTCGTGATGTTTTGAGAGAAAGTCAAAAAATTTTAATATTTCAAGAGCAAAGTCAGTATTTAGATTTTTTTTAGTTGTATTATGAGATTAAAGTCAGTATTACTGAAGAATAATTGCTTTGAGGATAAAACAACATATAGAAGGTGACATTTTTTCTTTATTGGAAATATTTTCAAACTTCCAGTTTTACAAGTCGTGACATCCCAACTTTTTTCTTAAAATATTACGACTATTTTTGAAATCTATAATTTCAGTGGACCTTATACTCTCTTGTATTAAACAAACCAATTTGGCAGCAAAAAATATTCGACTCTGACAGCAAAGTTTATCTAATAAAAATGATTATAAGTCACCTGGGATGACCATGGACGCAGCTCCTCACATGTCTGAGATAAATTCACAGCAGGTGTTATTTTGATAAATTGGCCACAAAATACAGAATCTAAACAGTTACTTTCTCACCTGGAAAAACTAAATTTGGAGACACAATAACAGTCAAACACTTGAGGATATTTGGAGCATTTTTGTCTGAATGTGGACAAATCTTGAGCCGTGATGTTTGATGACATCACAGATTGAGCAAAGCCTCGTCAGCTGGAACAATCCTAAAATGATGTCAGAGACATTTTGGTTTTCTGTGATGCTGATGAGTGTTTAAATGAAACTAGTGATTGTATCTTCAACAAAAACAAATAGGTGCTGGTGAGCTAAAGGTGACTTACACCAAAAGACTCACTGAACAGTTGACTCAACGATCTCACCATAAGGTCCATTTAGTAGCTGTTCTGGAGCTTTCAGCATCATAACGTCAGGTAGAAATCACGCCAAAGTTCTTGCACACCAGAGTGCTCCGAAAAAATGGAAATTTTACAATTCCGTGATAAGTTCCTGCTGATGAAACTGAAAGGACTGAAAGGTGAAATTGTTTTGTAAACTTCTTTCGATCTAAACTCACTGAACAGTTTTATTTGAAGTCCGGTATTGAAGCTTTTCATCATGTTTGCTATAAAACAAGCAGCTGGTCAGACTCATCACTGTTTGCCTTGTTTGTCAGCAGTGCAAACAGTGTTACTGTGGAATTTAAATGTTTTCTAACACTGATCATCATCACATGTTGAACCTTAAAGAAAGAAAGTTTCAGCTTGATGCTTGTTATCAGAGTTCTGCTGTCTGTTTTGGGTTTTGGGCCGTAGCCTGGCCATCGCTGCCTGAACTCGGCGGGTTACGATTTCTGCACGATCGGGCGCTGGAAGAGTTTGAGTCTGAATTCAGGAAAGTCAGTAGAGCTTCAGAGAAGAGAGGGTCGTTGATCAATAAACAGTGTTGGGCAAGCTACTTGAAAATTGTAATTAATTACTCATTGTAGAAGTAATTACATTACTTATTACTCGGCAGCAAAAGTAACACATGACATGACTGGTTACTTTACATTCACTACTCAGCCGTCACACTGAATCTTTTATTTAATACACGTAGAAACAAAATGAGATGTTTGTGGTTTAACAAGCAGGCAGGAGACAGTTTGGAAGGATTTACTGACCATCCAACAGCTAACGTTAGCTGTTCAGTTCACACACCTGAACTCTGAATGTAGGCGTACCTGTGGCTAATGTTAGCACGCCAGCTAACAACACACAACATGTGAATAACCTTTGTCCTCCTCCGGAGCGTCTGTCAGCTGACCACACTGATATCAACCCTGCATTAATCCTGTCAGACAGCGAGCGCACCCACCCCCAACTGTAAACGACCTGTGTTCGTTTTAGTGAACATTTTAGTTGCTCATTGAGTAAAAAATGTTTAAATAAATAATGTTCATCTAAAAAACTGATGACACATCGCCAGCACACATCTGGTGCTATAAAACCATCTGCATCTCAGAGTAGTTACTGCTGTTATTTCATTGCTGAGAGACTATTTATACACTTTGTGGTGGTGGGTGCTGCTACACATGCAGCGCCCCCCCCCCCCCCCCCCCCTCGCTGACTTCCAGTTTGCAGTGACGGGTTTCTCCAGCCAGTCGGGTTCAGCTTGATTTCAGGTCTCATGCAGAACTCTAAACTTGCTTATTTTTATTGCACTTTTCAAAGCACCTGGTCATGATTTAAAAATGATAATAAGGAATAAAATGGTCGACTACAACAGCAGGAACAGATAAATGGGTTATTTATGATCAGGCATGCTTCACTTGTGTTTTTTTGTTTATTTTGTTCACAACAAGTTGTGATGTAATTGTAGTAAAAGTTGCTGCTCTGTGTAACAAACAGCTGTAATGCTTCTGGTTCATGAGGACGCTTGAGGATCCTGGAGGCAACCGGCGGCACTTTACCAAAAAAAAAAGACAAAAAAGAGGAAGAACAAGGCTCACCGTGGCTACTACTGAACTACGTTACCTTGATGACGTCACAACACTTGTAACGTTTCATTGGACAAAGGTGTTTATTTGGGCAGACTGGAGTTTTGATTCAGATGTTGGTCTGAATGACTTTTGTCCCAGCAGAGACTGGGATCACTGGGAACACTGGAGCTGGGACCAGAGCGCCCTGCAGGGACACTTTCATGATGTCAAAACAGTGAAGGGGAGGGTGGGTGGGGGGCGGGCACAAGTTTTAATACTGCACACTGAGGGACTGGAGACCTGCTGAGAGCTGAATGTTATTTTTGGTGTGGAGGAACAGTGACGTGGTTAATATACCTGTTAATAAAACAGTGTGGGCGGGACTAATGTTGCTCTGCAGGTGGAGTCTTTGTTCTTGCGCAGCCAGAAGGCATCAAAGTTTCAAAAATATCATCTGATCAAGATAATCATCACACTTTACCAAAAATAGTTTGTCTTGGATTTATTCAAATATAACAAACTGAACTTCACAGATTAGTTCAACATGAAAAACACTAAAGCATCACAAATAAAAGCAGGTTTATGAAAGTTTAACACAGTTGACTGGACATCACTTTAAATGCATCTCTGTCTGAATCCAGTGGTGGAAGAAGTACTCAGATCCTTTATTTAAAGATACACTATGTAGGATTTTCCTAAAAAAATGTTTAGACTCATACAAAGTAATGTGTCCCAGTCATCACTGACGAGTGTCTCCCTGTCTGTCTCCCTGTCTGTCTCCCTGTCTGTCCCTGTCTGTCTCCCTGTCTGTCTCCCTGTCTGTCTCCCTGTCTGTCCCTGTCTGTCTCCCTGTCTGTCTCCCTGTCTGTCCCTGTCTCCCTGTCTGTCTGTCTCCCTGTCTGTCTCCCTGTCTGTCTGTCTCCCTGTCTGTCTCCCTGTCTGTCCCTGTCTCCCTGTCTGTCTGTCTCCCTGTCTGTCTCCCTGTCTGTCTGTCTCCCTGTCTGTCTCCCTGTCTGTCCCTGTCTCCCTGTCTCCCTGTCTGTCTGTCTCCCTGTCTGTCCCTGTCTGTCTCCCTGTCTGTCTCCCTGTCTGTCTGTCTCCCTGTCTCCCTGTCTGTCTGTCTCCCTGTCTGTCTCCCTGTCTGTCCCTGTCTGTCTCCCTGTCTGTCCCTGTCTGTCTCCCTGTCTCCCTGTCTGTCTGTCTCCCTGTCTGTCTCCCTGTCTGTCCCTGTCTGTCTGTCTGTCCCTGTCTGTCTCCCTGTCTGTCCCTGTCTGTCTCTCTGTCTGTCCCTGTCTGTCTCCCTGTCTGTCTCCCTGTCTGTCCCTGTCTGTCTCCCTGTCTGTCCCTGTCTGTCCCTGTCTGTCTCCCTGTCTGTCTCCCTGTCTGTCCCTGTCTGTCTCCCTGTCTGTCTCCCTGTCTGTCTCCCTGTCTGTCCCTGTCTGTCTCCCTGTCTGTCCCTGTCTGTCCCTGTCTGTCTCCCTGTCTGTCTCCCTGTCTGTCCCTGTCTGTCTCCCTGTCTGTCTCCCTGTCTGTCTCCCTGTCTGTCCCTGTCTGTCTCCCTGTCTGTCCCTGTCTGTCTCCCTGTCTGTCTCCCTGTCTGTCCCTGTCTGTCTCCCTGTCTGTCCCTGTCTGTCTCTCTGTCTGTCTCCCTGTCTGTCTCCCTGTCTGTCCCTGTCTGTCTCCCTGTCTGTCTGTCTCCCTGTCTGTCTCCCTGTCTGTCTCCCTGTCTGTCCCTGTCTGTCTCCCTGTCTGTCTCCCTGTCTGTCCCTGTCTGTCTCCCTGTCTGTCTCCCTGTCTGTCTCCCTGTCTGTCTCCCTGTCTGTCTCCCTGTCTGTCCCTGTCTGTCTCCCTGTCTGTCTGTCTCCCTGTCTGTCTCCCTGTCTGTCTCCCTGTCTGTCCCTGTCTGTCTCTCTGTCTGTCTCCCTGTCTGTCTCCCTGTCTGTCCCTGTCTGTCTCCCTGTCTGTCTCCCTGTCTGTCTCTCTGTCTGTCTCTCTGTCTGTCTCCCTGTCTGTCTGTCTCCCTGTCTGTCTCCCTGTCTGTCTCCCTGTCTGTCCCTGTCTGTCTCCCTGTCTGTCCCTGTCTGTCTCCCTGTCTGTCTCCCTGTCTGTCTCCCTGTCTGTCTCCCTGTCTAACCCTTCTGGCCTGTGTTGGAGGTTGTAACCAACAGTCTGGAGAGAGGACAGCTGCCATCATCAGAGGTCTCAGTGCATAACGTCAGTGAATCCTGTCAGACGCCACCAGACTCAGAGAGGTGATGGCTTCTGTCATTCACACTGATCAGATGTACTGTGTGCCCGGCAGGCTGATAAGTGACAATGTCACTTTAATTCAGGATGTTCTGGAGGTCTGTAGCTCATTGGCTGTAGACACTGGTCTGATTTCCATAGACCAGGAAAAGGCTTTAGACAGTATCTATGGCAAACAGGACTGCTCTCTGTCAGCCATCGAGCCTCTGCTCCATAAACTGAGGAATGATCTGAGTGGTGTTTGTTTTCCTGACTGTCTCCTTTTAACTTGTGCTGGTTAACACACATAAAGATATTGATGTGTTAGTGAATACTGTCAATCTGTTTGGTTGCATATCTTCTGCTAAAGTAAACTGGGGGCAGGCTGAGGGATCAGCTCAGGTTACCTGTAGGGCTAAAATATCTATCGTGTTCTTGTAATGAACAATCTGGTCTCTTCTGCTCTGCGTTGATCCCCCAGCTTCTCTTCTGTCACAGATCCAAAGGGTTTTAGTTTTTCTGGGTACCTCAGAGCTGCTGTTTCTTCCTGAGCAGGGGGGGGGCAGAGTCTGGTCCATCTGGTCAGGGGTGCTGCCCTCCGCCTTCAGTTTATTCAGAGACTGCTCACTGTACTGTTGTCCCCGCTGGGGTGAACCTGGGAAAGTTTTGGCATTTTTGCTTAAAAAATGACCAAAAAGATGATTAAAATATAAAAATTGTTGCAGATTATTTTTCCATCTATTTTTGATTAGTGGGGACATTTTTTGGAAAGTCTTCACTTCAGGACAAACAAAGGGCAGTGGGAAGGTTCAGGCTTTATTTTTAAGGTTAGGGTCCTCATAAGGACAGGAAGTAAAAACCTGTGTGTTTACCAGCTGCAGGAAGCAATCTGTTGCATCATGTGAAGCTCAGTTTGGAGGTTGATGAACTTTACAGGAAATCCTGCGTTTACTCCCAAACTTGTTTTTGTCACTTAAAAGGACTTTACATTAATTTATATTCCCTCCCTGCTGACACTAACCTGAACTATAACTTCTAACTCCTGAACTCTCATCTGTCATCCAGACAGATTAACTCTGCTAGTTTAGAAGTTTAATGTTGAATCTTGTAGGGACCTGCTGGTTGCCGTCACAACATGACTAAACACACAGCAGTGGGGCAGAGGAAGGACGCTGCTGAAACAAAAGCCAGAAGGAAAGAAAAAGTGACAAAACTGCTGAGTTTAAACAGACAGATCATCAGTTTTCAGCTGCAGCTGCAGGACGATGGAGCTTCTGCTGGTTCTGGTTCTGATGCTGGTGTCTGTGGAGCGTTCACGTGAGTTTGAATATCCAGCTTTTGTTTTCACTCCTGTCTGTTTGTCTGTTGGCATCTTAAAATCTCCTGAAAAGATCTGTTGAGTGAAACAGTCACGGACGAGCTGACACGTGAGTTTGAGGAATTTCTCTGAAGAATTTCTTTAATATTGTGTGATAAAATTTTTAAAACACATTTTCTAGATTGAACTTTTGAAAAGTAAATTTTATTGTAAACTTGACTGTGCACATATATATATATATATACTCTATATAAATAACTGTTTGGTCATTAGTATGAAGATTAGTAAGAGGAAAAATCAAAGCTCTGATACATAAATTTTGACTAATTTTCCAGAACTTTTCTCTTATCCGTTAGTTTTTGTGAAATATTGAAGTTTTACCTCTGTGGGTTTATTTATTGGAAACAAAGTTTAGAGAAACTAACAACTCACAGACATCTGAAACATGACGAGGAGACACGATTACACACTGATTTATGTGAAGTTTGGGAACCGTTGGTTTAATCTTAATGCAGCATAATTTAGAAACTTTAGACTCTGATTTCAAGTCAAATTTGAATCTGAAAAGTATAACTTGATCCAAAGTTGAGTAAACAGCAGAAACATAAAGTAAATCAGTATCTGCAGTGAGCAGCTTTGCCTTTAAAACAGCAGCAGGTCTCCTCAGTACACCTGCACACAGGTTTTCAGGTACTTGGCAGGTCGGTTGTTCCTGCATCTTGGAGAAGTTGCCACAGTTCTTCTGTGGATTTCGGCGTCTCAGCTGCTTCTGTCTCTTCATGTAATCCCAGACTGACTCCATGATGTTGAGATCAGGGCTCTGTGGGGGCCAAACCATCTGCTGCAGGACTCCTTGTTCTTCTTGTTGATGAAGATAGTTCTTTATGACTCTGGCTGGATGTTTGGGCTCGTTGTCATGCTGCAGAATACATTTGGGACCATCAGACGCCTCCTGATGGTGCTGCATTATGGAGAAGAACATAAACATCTACAGAGACTAAAACCTTTGCACAGGACTGTGTGTGACTGGCCAACACAGCTTTGATGTCACATTGTGTTTCAGCAAAAGCTGCAAAGTTAGAGGACGAGTCAGTTTTTACAAAATTAAACAAAATCTGATTTATGTTTATCTGTTTAGCTTTTAGCTTTTTGGAAATTTGCCTAAAACTTACACAACCTTTGATGGGAAACATGTGCAAACATTCATGTGTCGAAATCCAGGAATCCACACACACACACACACACACACACACACACACACACACACAAAACTGTGGAAGTGAAACAGCATTAATCATGTACTGATGTTCTATCTTCTGTTTATGTGTGTGTGTGTGTGTGTGTGTGTGTGTGGTATGCGTGTGCAGAGTGTGTGCGGTGTTTTGCGCGGTTCGACATGAACTCGGCTCAGTGTGGTGAAGAGATCGGTGAGGTTGATGAAGACGACTGCTGTCAGAACCCTCAGTACAGTTACCAGGCAGCAGACGGAGTGTGTCAGTCCTGTGGGTCAGTACACACACACACACACACACACAAATACAAGGTTAGTTTAACTGTATTAATTCTCCTGTAAATTAGCTGCACCTGATTGGTCCTTTGTCTGTTTTATTCATACTTTGGTTGAATTTATTTCTGTTTTTACTCACTAATGAAATCTTTCACAATAAGCTTTTGGAACATTCAGGGTTTGTTCTCAGAACTTTTGGTCTTCTTGATATTTTGCCTGTTAGAAACGTGGATGTGATGCAGTTACTCAGTGTCCTTCAGTTAAGCTGAGCACAGTGCAGCGTGGTACAGACTCAGGACGAATGGTGATCTGGCTCAAAGCTGATCTCACCAAACACATCACAACCCAAAACAAAGCAAAACCACATTTGGTTAAAAATGAACAAACACATAGACAAACATTTGTGAGGTAGATTTCTATCTGTGTGCAGTATACACCCCTCCATCAGAGTCACCAGACCATGAAGAAGACTTCTACAGCTCTACACACAGATATGTCACTTTCAAGCCCAAGGCAAGATACTGTGTATAGACCACACAGGAGATAAACATATATTCAGACAGTCACCTTTGACCCCCTCACCCACAGCCATGAGGAACAACCCTGACAGGCTCTCTGCAGAGCCTCAGGCCTGTATATGTTAAATCATCAGAGCTCAGAGGAGACGTTTGGACATGGAGCAGTGTTTTAAATCAATCAATCAATTCTTTTACAGACAAGAAGCCAGTGTAAAGATCTGAGAACTGGACTGATATGATCCACTTTCTTAGTCTTAGTGAGGACTCGAGCAGCAGCGTTCTGAATCAGCTGCAGCTGTCTGATCTATTTAAACAAACAAAACAAAAAAGGTTTGACAGTGATTGTAAAGAAATAAGAAAGCTATCAAATCAAAAACTCAGACACCAACATGACCCAACACTACAACATGAATACTTTATACTCTAAAACAGTATAAACAGACCATTAGACAAAAGAAATTCCACTACACCAACAAAACGCACCAGGAGATTGAAATAGACCAGGTCAGTTCTGGGACATATGGAACAGTTTGGAAACTCCAAAGCCACAACAATTAACAATACAAGATGGAGACATTTGGAAAAACTATTTTAATGACCTCTATAAACTATCCCACCTGACGATCTGAACCTAAATGAAAACAATTAAACAATTCATGAAACAATGAAATTAAAACAACGTTAAACAACCTTGAATCAGCCATCAAGAATCACCAAAATCATTTAGATTACCCAATTACACAAAAACAGTTATTTATTTATTTAACCTTTATTTAACCAGGAAACGTCTCATTGAAATTAAAAATCTCTTTTACAAGATTGTCCTGGCCAAGAAGGCAGCAGCACAATTAACAGGGTTGCAGACATAAAAAACATATAACAATTTACAATGGAAAAAAAAGAATAAATTATAGAATCATACAATATCAAAAATATTCATCAGTATCCATCACAAGTCATCGACATAAGGGATCAAACAGGGGCAATATGAATCAAAATATCTACAGCCAGATATGGCTGCCTCCAACACATCTAAAATTACTTGAAATGCATCCAGTGAGACCAGCTCCCGAATATGCAGGTAAATTTGCAACTGATTCCCAGCAGAGGGAGACGCTTATTTAAACGCCCTTTTCCCCAGTTCAGCACGAGTTTTAGAGACAGATAGCAGGAATAAGTCCTGGGAGTGAAGACAATAACTTCCCCTACTTTTTGCAACTTTAAAAAGTAATGTCAGCATTAAAAAAGTAATATTAACATTAAAGAGTATGCTAATGTTAGCATTAAAAAAGTTACATTAGCATCAGAAAGTAATGTTAACATTAAAGATTATGCTAATGTTAGCGTTAAAAAAGTAATGTTAACATTAAAGATTATGCTAATGTTAGCATTAAAAAAGTTATGTTAACATTAAAGATTATGCTAATGTTAGCGTTAAAAAAGTTATGTTAACATTAAAGATTATGCTAATGTTAGCATTAAAAAAGTTATGTTAACATTAAAGATTATGCTAATGTTAGCATTAAAAAAGTTATGTTAACATTAAAGATTATGCTAATGTTAGCATTAAAAAAGTTACATTAGCATCAGAAAGTAATGTTAGCATTAAAAAAGTAATATTAACATTAAAGAGTATGCTTATGTTAGCATAGCTCTTTAGCCTTCATGCTATTGTGTGTGTGTTTCAGTCCTCTGGTGTGGTCTCTCTGGTCGCCATGGTCACCGTGTAATGTCTTATGTGGGGAGGGAGTGAGACAAAGAAGCAGGGCGTGTTTTGGAATCGGCCAATCAGAGTGTGGGAGCATCGTAGAAAAACTGCAGACGGAACCCTGCAGCGGCACATGCTGCGATGGTACACACACACACACACACACACACACACACACACACACACACACACACGTACACACATGTACACATGTGCGCACACACGTACAGACACACACATGCAGTGTGTGTATGTTGAATTTGACTTTGGTAAATGTGTGTGTGTGTGTGTGTGTGTGTGTGTCTGTAGATAAGGGGTGGGGCTTGTGGCTCAGCTGGTCGCCCTGCTCAGTCACCTGTGGAGGAGGCGGAGTCAGGAAGAGAAAGAGAGTCTGCTCCAGTCCTCCTGAGTGTCGCTCTGCCTGCATTGGTCCTTCAGAGGAGACAGAGATCTGTCCAACACACACCACCTGTCCAGGTAATCTGTCTGTCCCTCACCTGTCTCGTCTGTCCCTCCCCTGTCTTGCATCTCTCTGTCTCTACCCGTCTCTCTCTCACCTGTCTCTGTCTCTCATCTGTCTGTCTCTCAGTCCATGGTGGTTGGTCCGGCTGGTCTGGTTGGTCTCAGTGTTCCGGTTCGTGTATCAATGGCCAGCGCAGTGATGTCATCACCCCCTCCAGACTGCGACATCGTTCCTGTTCTAACCCTGCCCCTTCTAATGACACAGTGCCACCTGGTGATGGTTGCCCTGGAGACGGTGTGGAGGTCCAGGACTGTAGCGAGCTCCCCAACTGTCCAGGTGAGAGGGAGAGTCATCGATTAACTTTAAGGATTAGGTCTTCACTTTAAAATTTAAACACCCTGTGTGTTCTGATTGGCTGTGTCTGCAGTGGACGGCAGCTGGGGGGCATGGTCTCCACCCGGGAAATGCTCTGTCTCCTGTGGGGAGGGGCTTCAGCTGTCAACCAGGACCTGTGATCAACCTGCCCCTAAATATGGCGGTCGATTCTGTGACGGACCGAGCACTCGGAGCAGCATCTGTCAGAGTACCTGTCCAGGTAACACACAGACACACACAAACACACACACACACTCATGTTTCCATCACTTCAGAGGACATCACACTGATTTACATTCATTTCTTGGAGACTAACCTTAACCTTAAACTCTAAAAAATGAATGATTTACGTTATGGGGACTTGGGTTGTGTCATAATTCCTCCCATAAGGGAGGCGAGTCCCCACATGTGACTGTGTAAACAGAAGTCCCCACAACATGAGGAATACATGTACACACACACACACACACACACAGCTGATGTTGTATCAATGATGCCAGTGAACAGTTAGTTTGGACAGATATGATTAACTAAAGCAAAGCTTCAGCTTGATTGAAAACTTTAAACAAATCTCTGTGTCTCTGTGTCTCTGACAGTGGACGGGTTCTGGTCTGGTTGGTCCAGTTGGGGTGAGTGTTCCTCTTCCTGTATCCCACAAGGCCGAGCTTCCATCAGGAGTCGTCACCGCTCCTGTTCTAACCCCGCCCCTTCATCCAGCCCACCTGGCAGAGGTTGCAACGGTGATGGCAGCCAGACGGAGAACTGCAACCACCTGCCTCACTGCTCAGGTACACCTGACCTCCCATTATTCGCCCATAAACAAACACACCTTTACTGCAGTAAAAGTACCAATACAGCAATGTACAAATACTCCATTACAAGTAAAAGTCCAGCATGAAAAATCCTACTACAGTAAAAGTACATAAGTATTATGAGCTTGATGTAGTTAAAGTATTGCAGTAAAAGTACATAAGTATTATGAGCTCGATGTAGTTAAAGTATTGCAGTAAAAGTACATAAGTATTATGAGCTCGATGTAGTTAAAGTATTGCAGTAAAAGTACATAAGTATTATGAGCTTGATGTAGTTAAAGTATTGCAGTAAAAGTACATAAGTATTATGAGCTTGATGTAGTTAAAGTATTGCAGTAAAAGTACTGCAGTATTATGAGCTTGATGTAGTTAAAGTATTGCAATAAAAGTACATAAGTATTATGAGCTTGATGTAGTTAAAGTATTGCAGTAAAAGTACATAAGTATTATGAGCTTGATGTAGTTAAAGTATTGCAGTAAAAGTACATAAGTATTATGAGCTTGATGTAGTTAAAGTATTGCAGTAAAAGTACATAAGTATTATGAGCTTGATGTAGTTAAAGTATTACAGTAAAAGTACATAAGTATTATGAGCTTGATGTAGTTAAAGTATTGCAGTAAAAGTACATAAGTATTATGAGCTTGATGTAGTTAAAGTATTGCAGTAAAAGTACATAAGTATTATGAGCTTGATGTAGTTAAAGTATTACAGTAAAAGTAGTGGTTTGGTCCCTCTGACTGATATATTATTATATATGACATCATTAGATTATTAATACTGAAGCATCAGTGTGTAAGCAGCATGTTACTGTTGTAGCTGCTGGAGGTGGAGCTAGTTTCAACTACTTTATATACAGTTAGCTAGTTTAGTCCAGTGGTTCCCAACCTAGGGGTGGGGCCCCTCCAAAGGGTCAGCAGATAAATCTGAGGGGTCGTGAGATGATTAATGGGAGAGGAAAGAAGAAAAAACAAAGTTCTGATACACAAATCTGTTTTCACTTTTTGGACTTTTTCTCTAATCTTTGATTTTTGCTGAGACGTCAAAAGCCAAAAAGGTTGGAAACCACTGGTTTCATCTTTAACAATGTGTTGTATTTTAAAAGCTTGTTATATTATCCATTGTGTCAAATCTTCATCTGAAAAGTAACTAAAGCTGTCAAACAAATGTAGTGGAGTAGAAAGTACAATATTTCCCTCTGAAATGTAGTGGAGTGGAAGTATAAAGCAGCATCACATGGAAATACTCAAGTAAAGTACAAGTACCTCAATGCTCAAGTTAGTAGCAGTATTAGTAATTGTAGTAAGAGAAGGAGAATCAGTAGTATTATTATAAGGAGCTCTTTTGAATGTCACTTTATGTTCTGATTACCTGTACCTGATGATCACAAAAAAAGTCTTTTGATCTAATATTAAAGATACTTTCCACCACTGAAAGACAATGATTCTGGGAGTTCAGAAATGAAAAAGTGAAGTAGGAGACATCATTGGACTTTTTGGTGGTAAAAACATCAGACATACATGATCGTTCTAAGTACTTTATTTTCTACATCTTAAAAAGTGTCTGGAGGGGATCTTTAATGGACGAAGTTAATCCCATACCTAAAGATTTTGGGGAAAATAGAAATTTTGAAAATATAGTTCACACTTTGCCTGATGCAAAAATAAAATATCTTGAATAATAAGCTACAAGAAAAGCATGAAAGTGCCTCTCAGACCTGCAGCTAACACAGATCCAATCATTCTTAGCCGACAGTGGTTCAGAAAACAAATCAAATGTAAAAATTGGAAATAATTTTATACTTACACAGAATTTTTCACTATTTTTCTGGTCTGTCCACGTTATTGTAAAACTGTGGTGTTGTCTTTTTAAAACAGTTTACAGATTTCAGTCTGATCAAAGACTTCTGTGATGGATGTCTCCTGTGTCGTCATCCAAATATGATCCAGAGCCATTTCTTATCTCTTATTTCATGATTAAGATAAAGAATAAGCTTCTCAAACTCTCTGTCTGCAGTGGATGGAGGGTGGGGGTCTTGGTCCCCCTTCTCTTCCTGTTCAGTCACCTGTGGGGTGGGGCTTCAGGTGTCGGTCAGGGGATGCAACAACCCCACCCCCAAACATGGCGGCCGACTGTGTCCTGGAGAAGAACGCAGAACCAGCGTCTGTATGACCAACATCCACTGTCCAGGTAAACACAAACACACACACACACATACACACACACACACACACACACACACACACACTATCTTCCTACCTTACTGACAGAGGACCATCATTCTACACTGCCAAAAGTGGACCACTGTTTCTGGTCATTTTGAAGAAACAGTGTAGGAGTATAACTGAGTATAAGTTAGCTGAGTATAAGTTTAACACTCTCACACCTACTGGTCCCTTCTTGGCCAAAATTAAAATAATTTCACTAGAGGGTTTTAGATTTGATTTAAGCCGGCATTAAAGCATGACCAACAATGGCCAAAATGTCCCCTGTTTGCTTGGTGGTCTCTTTTTGTTAAATGTGTAACACAGCTGCGGTCCACTTTTGGATAGGTATGCAAGTACCTAAACACACACACATACACACACACATACACACAACCTGTAATCCAAGAAGCTGAAAAAGTCTTCTAAAAACAAGATTTAAGATTCAGCTTCAGCAGGCGGTGCCTCTTTTACATCAACCTTTACGAGAATCAAAAGAGGCATTTAGTTTATAAATCTCTGTAAATTTTAAGAGAAAGGATCATATCGGTGATATTAGCATGACATTACTGTATTAGATGTTATCTTTAACTAGAGTTTTTATTCACGTATCTGAGTGTAATGTGTCTCTGTCTGATGGCAGTGGACGGGGTGTGGTCGGAGTGGTCGCCATGGAACCAGTGCAAATTCCCGTTTGGTGAGCGGCAGATCAACTGTAAGCAGCTGGGCGGCAGTCAGACTCGAGAGCGTCAGTGTCTTCATCGAGCTCACAACGGATCCATCTGCAGTACAGCCGATCTGACTGACAGACGGGTCTGCTATGATGTCAGCCGCTGTTATGGTGGGTGACTCAAACACGCACGTCCCCACTTTCCAAAAATGTCCTCACTTTCCAACAAGGTCCCCACAGGTACAAGTGTAGAAATAGAAATGTGTGTGTGTGTGTGTGTGTTACAGTGAAGGGCAGCTGGGATGGATGGGAGCCGTGGTCTTTTTGTAATCCGCCCTGTGGAGGAAACTCCCGACGCTTCAGGAAGAGGCGGTGTAAACCTGATTACAGCAATTACAAGTGAGTTTCCTGCTGACTGATGTTCCTGTCACACAGCAGACACATGTATGACGCAGGTCCTCTGATGTGTGTTGTAGAAACACAGAGCTGTCTGAATATTCTGTGTGTGTGTTTTGCAGCCCTACTATTGGTCGTCTGAAGGAAAAGGCAACGTTCTTTGGGACTCCAATTGCCGATTGTGGAGCACCGCCCGATGGCATGAAGTTTGAGGTTCAAGACTGCATCAACGTGCCCGCCTGCCCCTGATACCACACTCAGCGATGATGTCAAAACTACAAAACACACTCACTGATGACTTTAACCACCACAAAACACACTCACTGATGACTTTAACAACCACAAAACTCACTCACTGATGACTTTAACCACCACAAAACACACTCACTGATGACTTTAACAACCACAAAACTCACTCACTGATGACTTTAACAACCACAAAACTCACTCACTGATGACTTTAACAACCACAAAACTCACTCACTGATGACTTTAACAACCACAAAACTCACTCACTGATGACTTTAACAACCACAAAACACACTCACTGATGACTTTAACAACCACAAAACACACTCACTGATGACTTTAACAACCACAAAACACACTCACCATGACTTTAACAACCACAAAACACACTCACTGACTGAGTTTAACAACCACAAAACACACTCACTGATGACTTTAACAACCACAAAACACACTCACTGATGACTTTAACAACCACAAAACACACTCACTGATGACTTTAACAACCACAAAACACACTCACCATGACTTTAACAACCACAAAACACACTCACCATGACTTTAACAACCACAAAACACACTCATCATGACTTTAACAACCACAAAACACACTCATCATGACTTTAACAACCACAAAACACACTCACTGACTGAGTTTAACAACCACAAAACACACTCACTGACTGAGTTTAACAACCACAAAACACACTCACTGATGACTTTAACAACCACAAAACACACTCACTGATGACTTTAACAACCACAAAACACACTCACTGATGACTTTAACAACCACAAAACACACTCATCATGACTTTAACAACCACAAAACACACTCACTGACTGAGTTTAACAACCACAAAACACACTCACTGACTGAGTTTAACAATGCTAACAAAACACGCTCACCGATGAATTTAACAAGTACAAAACACGCTCACCGATGAGTTTAACAACTATAAAACAACTACGACTGTTTCAGACGTGTTGATTCATCTTCATTGTCACTTTGGAGGTGGTACTTGCTTGTGATTCTGCTGAACTGTATTGAGAAGTGTTTCTATTATTTTGTCCACCCCACAGTATTAGTCTGGAGTTATTGTTACTCAACTCACTGTTTGTCTCTCTGATGGAAAATGTGTTGTGCTGCTTCTTTACTAGTAAAGTTGTGTATCATCTGCATAACCATGGAAACCTGTGATTGTGTGGAGTCATCACTCAGTCCAAATGAACATTTTTTGAAGAAAAAAGATTTTGAAGATTTCATGACAGACTCAATATGTATTGTATGTAATAAAGTGTTGGTGTGCATTAGCAGCAGTTGGGGGGTGGGGGTGGGTGGATGGTAGAGGCTAACTAATATTTACAGTCCTCAACAGCTATGGGAGAGTGGGGGATGATGGAATCTACAGCCCTGGGGAAGAAGCTGTTCTTCAGTCTTAGTTCAGGCTTTCATGGCTCTGTATCTTTCCCCTGATGGCAACAGACTGTGACCTGGGTGGGTTGGGTCCTTACTGATGTTGCTAGCCTTCTTGTGTAGACAGCTAGCATACACTGTGTCCAGGTTTGGGAGCACCGTCCCCACAATCCTCTGTGCCGTTTTTACCACCCGGACCAGGTCCTTCTGGTTCTTGGCAGTATAGCTGGCAGACCACACCATGGCACAGCAGCAGAGGATACTTTCTATGGACGTTTGGCGTGTTTATGAATGTGCGACTTTATTCTCAAAATATTAAGACTTTTGTTCTTGAACTATTAACTTTTTCTCAAATAAATTCAAACTTCATTCTCAAAATATTCTTCCTTTGAAAAACTGAAAAACTTTTTTCTCAAAAAAAAAAAAAAGCAAATTTCTTTCCTTAAAAAATTACAATTTTAATCTCAAAATATTTGGACTTTTTTCTAAACTATCACAACTTTATTCTCAAAATATTCCGTCCAATTTGCATTGCACTTGGTTTCTGGAGCAGCCAATAATGTAATAACTACCGTTAATGTAATAACATAATAACATATAACACATAACAATAACATAATAATTTTTCCATTCTTAAAGTAATAAAAGATAATGTAATAACTTAATAATAACCCATAATAATAACTTTTTGCACATAATGTAATAAGTTATTACATTATTAGCCGGGTTAAAAAAATCATAAAAAATCGAATAACTGGAGCCGATAATGTAATAATACATTTATATCACTTTAAGTTTTATTTGTTGGTTATAAAATGTCATACTTCCAGGACACTTACCCTCACTGTTGCCTCTTTCAAATAGCTGCTCAAAAACCTGATCACACACACACACACACACACACACACACTCACACCTACTTTATGACTATTTATTTGTTAGTGGTATTGATGGTCAGATTTATCTCCTGCTCTGCCTTCTACTCTTTAACCATTTGAGAACCAAACACACGTTTGCAAACACAGACAGTTACTCTGATGTCATATAATATAAAAATATAAACCTCTGTGAAGATGCTTTGTCCTCCAATACAAAGACCAGCATGAAAAATGTCATCTTTAATTAAACATACTTAAATCACTTTTTCAAGCAAACTGTTTCAGCCACACTATTATAGCTATTCAGCCTCTGTCTCTCTCTGTATATATAACATAACCATCAGGATCTTTGCCCGGTTTACATCCCTGGTTATCTGAATACAGTCAGACAAGCTCGACAAACAGTCTGAAACTGAAGCAAATGATATCTATAGTTCATTCTTAAAGACGTGTATTTTCTTTAGCAGTCCCCATAACTCACCCTACTGGATGGCCGTTGATTGACAAGTTATCCAGTCATGTGACTGACATCAGGCTTTCTTCCTTTGTCTGCAAACTTCTGTCCCTCTTATCACACATGTTGAAAGGTAATTAGTGACTTAATTTAATTTAGTAACTTAAGTTTATTTAGGTGATATTCATGCACATAGATTAACATTTCTTATATATTTAGTGTTGGAGGATATACATGTTTGTCAGATCATTGTAATTAACCCTCACAGACCTGCGGGGGGAAGTCTGTGTGTGTGTGATCAGGTTTTTGAGCAGCTATTTGAAAGATGCAACAGTGAGGTAAGTGTCACGGAAGTGTGACACATTATGTGCAAAAAGTTATTGGTTACGTTATTGGTTTAGAATTTAGAATGGAAAAATTATTATGTTATTGGCAGTTATTACATTATCAGTAGTTATTACATTATTGGCTGCTAGTTTCTAATCAGCTCTTTTCTCTGTAAGATTTGACCTCACTTAAACAGAAAACACAAGAAGCAGGGAAATGTTTTCTGATCATTTATTGCAGTAAATTCAGAGAATTTGTGTTTGTGGATGTCGTAGTTTACAAATTTTGGACTTAAATGAAAGATAAAAGTAAAAATCACAAACTTACAGACTGTTCTCATTCTCAGGGTTTTAAATACTGATGCTTTGTCACGCCCCTCGGCATCTGATATTGATGCACACGGCACCCTTTAGCATCTGTATGAGACACATCAGGCTTTCAACTAACTCCAACGTAGACCCATCCTCGTCATTATTAGATGCCACTACACTGATGACGTCTATATAAGGTGACATTTCCTTATTAGGAGGAGGCAGGTGGGGTGGATGGCTTGATAGTTAGATGGCAAAAAGTGGACCTTGCCGCAGGAGACAGTTGCTGTTCACCTCCCGCTTCTGACTGCGAGTGTCACGTTTCCAACCGCGACTCTGGACAGTCTTTTGTCATCGTGTTTACTGTTTTAAGTGATCATTTTAACCCAAACCACGATCTTTCCCTAAACCTAACCAAATGGTTTTTGTACCTAAACCTAACCAGACCACACCAGCTCTGAGTGTGTAATATTGCCGCAGATGGGTTTACATTGGAGTTAGTTAAAAGCCTTGTGTGTCGGTATCAGATGCTGAGGGGTGTGACAAAGTGTTAGTATTTGACGGCCTGGGATAAGAACATGTTGTAAACATGGTTCCTGATTATAATCAAACACTCTAAAGCTCAGGTGCTCAAGATCAGGTCTTCATCATGATGATGATGACAATGATGATCACATCTTCCTGGCACATACATAGTACTTTTTTACTGTGCAGACTGCGTTGTTCCAGTTTCCCCAGGCTGGAAAACATAAAGACAGAAAACATGACAGTCAGACTCTGTAACTGACAAACATACATTTATATTTATATTAAACTTTATTTAATCTTTCATACACTGCAGCTCAGTCATCTACATCAAAATGTATAAAAAGATTTAAAATGTTTAGAAAAATAATTAAATAGCTGGAAACATAAACATTAAGATGCAGTGCTGGAATGTAACTACTGCAGTACTTGTACTTTATTTCCATTTTGTGTTACTTTATACTTTATATAAATGCTTTACTTTATATAAATATTGTGCTTTTTACTGCATTACATTAATTTCACAGCTGTAGGTACTTTTCAGATCTAGATTTTATGAGTAAAAGAGATGATGTACTTTAATGTATTTTATACTGTGATATTTCTACTTTTACTTGTGATATTTCTGTGTACTTCTTCCACTGCCGCCTGTCGACAATAAACTTAATATATTTGGTTTTTGTAAAATAAAACAAACATTTTTGACTATTTTCTGACATTTCTTATACTAAATAATTAATTAACTGAAAAAAATAATTAGATTAAACATTAATTATTAATGAAATATTGAATTATTTTCATTTAAATTCTTCTTATTGAGTCTTGTTTTATTGCATTTTGAGACACTGAAACCAAAACATTTTTTGCCTTTTTGTCTGAAAAATTATTTTAATGTTTAAGTGATTATCAAAACAGTCAGCAATGAATTTTCTGTTGATCAGCTGTGGAGGACCACAAGTGTCACAGAAAGCCTAAAAGGAGACGCTAAATGATAAAGCAAATCAAATAGCTAATAGGAAATGCATATTAGAAAGAGAGTTGCCCTTTAAGAGCCTGATTAAAACTTGCAAATTCTTTTACTTTTTTCTCTTTTGAAACTGCAATTATTTAGGAATTCATTAATATACTTCTAAATGATGTACTTATTGACTATTTTATGTTGTTTTTCTAAATCTCTTTTTAATATGAACTATTTATTGATGGATAATTATTTCATTTGTAAATTATTTTTATAATTTCCTTTTTATTGCCCATTAAAGTAAACAAATTATTATTCTCTCGATTAATTGATAAATTAATTATTTTGTCAATAAAATGTCACAAAATTGTGAAAAACACAATGTATTACTAAACTGTATTTGACCAATAAGCAACAGTCCAAATCAAAGACTTTAAGTTTATTGTCATTTAAGACAAATCTTTACATCTGAGACACTGAAACTGTGAATTTTTGGACACTTTTGCTTGAAAAATGATTAAATGAATTATCAGAATAGTCTCAGTTTAGTAAAACCATCAACACAGAGTCTGAACTTTCTGCCCATACACACATCTGATACTATTTATTATTTATTAATTACTTACTTTCATAGTTCATCTCCACACACTCCTCACCGGGCATCCTGTCCGGCTGGAAATAAGCCCATCGCTCAAACTCGAATGGAGTTTTGTCAGTCCATTGAAAGCTGTGCCACTGAAGACAGAAAACACCAGTTTTAATATTGTTATGTATTAGTAAAGTTCTCTTTAATTTGTCAAAATAACACATATAACACCCTTAATGTACTCTAAATATATAATATCAACATCTTAAAAATAACTTAAAAATAAGTTTTTATGGTCAGATAAAAGCTTCTGATTCTCATTCTTAATTTTGAATTATATGTTTCTATCTCCTGAGGCTTCACAGGAAGTGATGATAGTTGAAAAAAGTCAGCAGATTAGTCTTAATTTCTTTTAATAAATCAAATCAATGTCTGAACTACTGAAGGAAGTTATGATTTACAAGATTTGCGCACAGACATGTTTTAAATTTAGACATAACTACATGTAGTTTTCACCGACAGATCTGAATAATCTGATAATACAGTTCATGAAGTTTTACCAGCAACAAAATTCAAGACACTCAGATAGTTTTTTCCATTAATTTGCTGATATTTTCTCTCCTTGTTTTACTTTTTGTTTTTTGTTGTTTTTGCTGCTGTCTCTGTCTGTTTTTGTGCTCCAAATGTACTTACTTTTTGACAAACTGGGGTCAGTGTCTGAGCTCTGAATGTTTCTGTAATCACTGTGTCTGCTGCAGGACTCAAGTTATAATGTTAAACACACACAAACCCAGTTAGCAGCAGGTAGTTAGCATCAGCAGCTAGCAGCCTGAATGTGTCTCATATTCTTACATATTCACATTTTGGTTTTCATTGCTGTCATTTTTTAAGTAGTTGGGAGTAACTTAAGGCACCAGTGTGTAGGATTCAGTGGCATCTAACGGTGAGGTTGCAGATTGCAACCAACTGAATACATCTCCCCTCCCCTTCCCCCTCCAAGTGTGCAGGAGAACCTACTGTGGCTGCGAAACTCATGAAAAACATGAAAGGCCCTCTCTAGAGCCAGTGTTTGGTTTGTCCATTCTGGGCTACTGTAGAAACATGGCGGTGCAACATGGAGGGCTCTGTGGAAGAAGATCCGCTCCATATGTAGATATAAAGGCTCATTCTAAGGTAACAAAAACTTTCTTATTTTCAGGTGATTATACACTAATTAAAACATACTTATGAATATTACATTCCATTTCTGCCAAGTCTGTTCAGCTAGATGCCACTAAACTCTGCACACTGCACCTTTAAGTCACTAATAATAACAGTAATTACTGCTGAGTTCAAACAAGATAAAATCTGAGTTTAACTCAGTTGGTGTTTCTATCAGTCATTCATCATAATTTAGATAAAATAATGAATTTGAAAGGTTTCAAAACTTTAGATTGAGGAACATTACATGATCTTTTTAGCTGTGAGGTCACATGGTAAAGAGGCGGAATCTGATTGGTCTACATTCAGTTTGGAACCTTATAGCACCAAGTTAGAGAGTTTTCTTTTTTCTTACCAGATATTTACTCCTCCCACCGATCCAGAAGTGATCTTTGCGTTTGTTGGCTCTGAAGGCCAAACACAAGACGTGACTGTACTCCCCCACGTTGTGCATCGACACCAGGTGACCCTTCAAACGCCGGCAGTCATTCTGAAACCAAAGAGAAATATGGAGAATTCAGTGTCACTTCATCATGACTGAGTTGATATTTAGTCTCCTGATGAATGTTTGTCCTCACATCTGCATCTCGAAACGTTCGTGGAGTCCAGAAGTATTTAGCACAGCGATACACGTCAATGCGGTACCATCCATCACCGCACGGTCTGGCAGGGTACACGTATTTACAGTTGTATCGAATCTGTTCTGTATTTTGGTCTGTGAGGATACAAGAAGTTTAATAAAGAATCTTTGTGTTGCTGTACTTATGTCTGATTGTGTGCTTCTTACTGGCTGCAGCGTCCTGTACCAGAACCAGAACCAGAACCAGGAGCACAAGAACATAACGCATGGTTCAGGATCCTCCCCACAACTGGAATATGATCTGAAAATATCACACACTTCATCTCTGTGATTACCAGCCTTTAAAAAAAACATTTCAGTCGCTTTATTTGGAAAAAATGACAGATGGAAGAAAGCAGAAAAGTACCAAAACAGCAAAAATCCTGCAGAAACATCCTAGTGAAATAAAAGTAGACAAGTATGATCAGCTTCATGTGGTTAAAGTTGCAGTACATGACATTCAGCCACTAGATGTCACACTAGCATCAACATCTCAGACCAAACAAATGTGCACGTCATTTACTGTTGGGGAAAAAACTGTCAAACTAGGCAGTGCTGATCAAAGATTCTGTTGCTGCATTGCCTATTTCTCACCTCAAATGTTTTTACAAACTTATTTTAGTGTACTGTTTAGCTGAGGACACGGAGGGACTCACATGCACTAACATGCACATGCAACCGGACCGGCTTCCAAATCACAGAACAGAGAAGCTCGGGTTATAACACGCAGAGGGAGTGTGTCTTCATTCTCTGCCCAGGTCACCATTACTTCACTATATCTTTACATAGCAAACAGGTGTTTGCTGACATCTAGTGAGGCTGAATGCTGTATATTGCACCTTTAAAGTTTCACGATAATCCCTGTGTCTGATATATTATTCTTTATGACATTATCAGATTAATAATGCTGAAGCCTCAACCAACTTACACATATCAGACAGATTTCATCATCTAAGAAGAAAAAACAAAGTTATGAAACACAAATCTTTTCTCTAATCTTTGAATTTACATAAATTAGAATGTAATTTATTTAAAAGGATCTCACTGTTTGGATGTTTTTGCTGAAAAATATATCCAGGCGATCCAGTAAAAGCAGTTATATGTTGAAATTATAGTCATTATATGCCATTAAAATACACTTTATAATCTACTAAACTTAACTTTTCAATGAAATTTAACTGTTAGTTCAGTTTTTACAGATGGCTCTTTACTGTGCTGTGAGCTGTTCTGTTATCAGTTGCCTCTGCTCCATGAAATCAATTTTACTTTAAAAAAATCATTAAATTTTAATCTCATTCTCACTGACCAGGTACTGCTAAAGAAAGGTATTGAGTGATCTGCCTACACAGGGCTGATGGTGAGCTGATCTCTGTTAGCTTGGTGCTACAATATGTTTCCTAGCCAAAATTCTACTTGTGTTTTTTATTAGCTTAAATTCAGTATTCAGATTTGGATCCTTTACTGCAGTAAAAGTACCAATACAGCAATGTAAAAATACTCCATTACAAGTAAAAGTCCTTATGGGGACTTGAGTTTTGTCTCCATAAGGGAGGCAAGTCCCCACATGTGACTGTGTAAACAGAAGTCCCCACAACATGAGGAAGACATGTACACACACACACACAGCTGATGTTGTATCAATGATGCCAGTGAACAGTTAGTTTGGACAGATATGATTAACTAAAGCAAAGCTTCAGCTTGATTGAAAACTTTAAACAAATCTCTGTGTCTCTGTGTCTCTGACAGTGGACGGGTTCTGGTCTGGTTGGTCCAGTTGGGGTGAGTGTTCCTCTTCCTGTATCCCACAAGGCCGAGCTTCCATCAGGAGTCGTCACCGCTCCTGTTCTAACCCCGCCCCTTCATCCAGCCCACCTGGCAGAGGTTGCGACGGTGATGGCAGCCAGACGGAGAACTGCAACCACCTGCCTCACTGCTCAGGTACACCTGACCTCCCATTATTCGCCCATAAACAAACACACCTTTACTGCAGTAAAAGTACCAATACAGCAATGTACAAATACTCCATTACAAGTTAAAGTCCAGCATGAAAAATCCTACTACAGTAAAAGTACATAAGTATTATGAGCTTGATGTAGTTAAAGTATTGCAGTAAAAGTACATAAGTATTATGAGATGGATGTAGTTAAAGTATTGCAGTAAAAGTACATAAGTATTATGAGCTCGATGTAGTTAAAGTATTGCAGTAAAAGTACATAGGTATTATGAGCTTGATGTAGTTAAAGTATTGCAGTAAAAGTACATAAGTATTATGAGCTCGATGTAGTTAAAGTATTGCAGTAAAAGTACATAAGTATTATGAGCTCGATGTAGTTAAAGTATTGCAGTAAAAGTACATAAGTATTATGAGCTTGATGTAGTTAAAGTATTGCAGTAAAAGTACATAAGTATTATGAGCTTGATGTAGTTAAAGTATTGCAGTAAAAGTACATAAGTATTATGAGCTTGATGTAGTTAAAGTATTGCAGTAAAAGTACATAAGTATTATGAGCTTGATGTAGTTAAAGTATTGCAGTAAAAGTACATAAGTATTATGAGCTTGATGTAGTTAAAGTATTGCAGTAAAAGTAGTGGTTTGGTCCCTCTGACTGATATATTATTATATATGACATCATTAGATTATTAATACTGAAGCATCAGTGTGTAAGCAGCATGTTACTGTTGTAGCTGCTGGAGGTGGAGCTAGTTTCAACTACTTTATATACAGTTAGCTAGTTTAGTCCAGTGGTTCCCAACCTAGGGGTGGGGCCCCTCCAAAGGGTCAGCAGATAAATCTGAGGGGTCGTGAGATGATTAATGGGAGAGGAAAGAAGAAAAAACAAAGTTCTGATACACAAATCTGTTTTCACTTTTTGGACTTTTTCTCTAATCTTTGATTTTTGCTGAAATATTGGATCATTTGAACATTTATTGAAATGAAACCATGTGAGAAGTTTAGAGGGAAAAATCACTATTTGGTGGAGCTGTTAACAACTCATAGACATCTGAAATGTGACCCCGACTACACACTGCTTTTTGTAAGACGTCAAAAGCCAAAAAGGTTGGAAACCACTGGTTTCATCTTTAACAATGTGTTGTATTTTAAAAGCTTGTTATATTATCCATTACTCAGTACTTGAGTAAATCTACTTTATTACTTTCCACCACTGCTTAAATTATGCTTTTACTCTATTAAAAATGACAGAAATCATGGAGTTTGATGAATTAAAACATAAGCACCACACATCACTGTCACATCCAGACTGTGGAGGTCAGACAGAAGCTACGTTCATCTTATTTCTTCACAAAGTGTCAGAATCAGTTTCAGTTCTCATTTTGTATTTTCAGACATTTCAGGCATTGATTTTTGTGCCCGTCTTGATGAAAGTTGATTAAACATAAATGATGGAAAACAGCAACAATGGAAATAAATTCATGTTAAATTTTATAAATAAATAAAATGAAACAGTACAGAACTCACCTGTGATGTTTCTCGTTCCTCCGTCTGTGTGAGAAGCGACTGTTTGTCTCACTTTTATCCTCACAGCTCATCCTCTGTTTATTTCAGGAAACTAAATAAACCTAAACAGTGTTTAGTTTAACGTACAGATTAAACACAAGAAGAGAGCATAATCCAGTCATGTGATGTTTGGTACACAGCTGACAGCATGTGAAAAATAAAAAGTGCAAACATTTTCTACAAACTGAGGAGCTTCAGTTTGTAGCTGAAGGTAACGGAGATGCTCGATCTGATCCTGAGGCTGTTTGTTCAGCTGCACTTAACCTGTTTCTGACTCTGTGACTTCATTACAGACATATTTCATTATGTTTACATTAAAAAGTAAAGTTAGTATTTAAAAACACTGGGCCACAGGCTGGTGCAGCTCCTTCCTGGAGTTGGGAGCAGCCAGCAGTGACTCACCTGGCTGCTGCAGATCACTGAGATGCTGCTAACGCCATCTCTCCACAACATCCCCATAAACCTCCGACAACTCTAATTATCGGAGACTCGAGAGTTAGAAAGGCTCATACTCTGTTTCCCTGGCGCCAAAGTGCTTGACATTGCAGACAAAGTTTCAGACATAATAAAATCCAACCTTTAAGTAGATAACATTATCATTCATGTCGGCACAAATGACATTCCCAAGCATTAAAAAAAGTAATGTTAGGATTAAAAAGTAATGTTAGCATAGCTCTGTAGCCTGCTGCCCATTTCTGCTTGAGGCTAGTGGCTCCAGGCTACATTAGCGGCTAGTATAACACACTGTTTGCGGTCCAATTGCATTGTGGGTAATGTAGGCACCAGGTTTTGACAAGGAAGAAGAATGTGTGGAATAAAAAAGACGATATCTTGATATCGATTTTCATCCTTTTTTTAAAAAACTGTCCATCATGAGTCTGATGATGTTACAGGGGAGAAATGATAAATTTGGAGACTCGTTAATTATCAGTCTGAATAAGAATGATTGAAACTACTATCCAATGAGTACTAACTACTGAACCTGTGCTTTAAACACTTTGGGGAAATACAGACCTGAAAATGAGAAAACCCTTTTAGTTTGATAAAAACGTCATGTTTGTAGACATGAAGTGAAGCTCTCACTTTGAATAATTTAAAGGTGTCATGTAAACATGCAGCTGAACAAACAAAGAACTTGAGTTTGTTTTTTACTGAGAGACTGAATGTGTGATCTGATCCTCGGGCTGTTGGTAGAATCTGTTTCTCATGCCCTCTTTAACTTTAAACTTTCCCTCTTTCCCTCAGACAAACACTGTTAGATAATGTTTAAACAAACACACCTGTCCAGGTGAAGCTTTAGGTCAGTCTCATCTCAATCTGAGTTTGAACAGCTATCAGTCTCTCAGTTATAAAACTGTTTATCTCCTAATATTCACATAACAGTGGTGGATGGAAACAAGCTCTCAGAACATTTGCTTTTGACCATTTTCTGTAAATTCGGTTAAAATTTGCGCTACATTTGGATGGAAACCTTGGCGAGACCTTGTTTAAATTAGTGCTGTCTCTCTGAGTTCGGTTATGTATATTTAGGAAATTCAGTTTGTACATGGATCTTACTGAGAGACAAAATATGTGTAGTGATCCTGAGGCTGTTGGCTTTATCGTCGGGTTAAACCTGTTAAAAAATCTGTTTCTGACGTCTTCTTTGACTTTATTCTTTTCCTCCATCGTCAGTGTGTCTTGAGTCTTTGTCTCACTGTTATTCACATGATTTGTCCTGTTATTATGTGTCTGTCTTCACTATTTAATAAACAGTTAACAAGAAATAGTTTAAACGTGATACACAAATTTTTTGTTTTCAGTTTTTGGACTTTTTCTCTAATCTTTGATTTTTGCTGAAATATTGGATCATTTGAACATTTATTGAAATGAAACCATGTGAGAAGTTTAGAGGGAAAAATCACTATTTGGTGGAGCTGTTAACAACTCATAGACATCTGAAATGTGACCCCGACTACACACTGCTTTTTGATAACATTGGATTTTGTGAGAGAGATATAGTGGTTATCATTTGATGTATTTCTTGTATATATTATATATGTTACAAATGTATTCAAACTAAGGGGTCAATGTTTGTTCTGAATTCAACGTGATGTAATGTCGCTGTGTCGCTGTGGTATAAGAAATCCTTCTCCTAGGCGAGTTGAACTCTTGAACCTGTAGGAGTTACAGCAGTAAGGTTTCTGTAGCTGTAGTCTGACATTCTTCACCAGTGACACAGCATCATGCACTGTGTGTGTGAAGCGAGTCTAAAAATGTGTGAAGGAATGGACGAGTCTCTATTTTAGACTCATTAGTCTATGTGGTGTCTTTGACAAAAAGAACCAAGTTGTTGAATATTGTTTGTGTTCAAGTAGTTGTACAAAAGTTTTGTCTAAGTTAGAAATTGTCTGATCAAGAATTGTATTAAGAAAATTATCTGTACAAGGGTTGGTTTTATTAATCCACCACATGTTTAGGCTCTTTCTGATGATACGATGTGCTTAAATTATAGAACACAGGAGGGTATGAGTGTTGTTGCATTGCAATGTTAAACATGATGTGTGTTAAAAGTGTGGACATTACAAGCTGTAGCTTAAGCCCACACCTGTTTCAAATGTCTTCAAGTTGAGTTTCAACTGTGATATCATTATTAATTGACTGTGTTAGAGTTGGTTTGACCAAATGGGACAGTTGAAGACAGAGTCATAGAGTGTCAAGCCATTTTGAAAGTTTTGTGGGACAGAGTAAGCAGAGAGGCCTACACACAGGAGGGTCTACAAATAACCCTGTGCAGCAGTTCTTCCAAGTCCTTCATATGAGAGACAGAAGCATAACAATGACACCAATAATAATAATAATAGAAATATGTTGAAGATGCACCAACACAGAAAATTTGCACTTTTTTTTAAAGATGCACTGATAATAGGTCTGTCTGTCTGTCTGTCTTCATCCGATGTACTTTATACAGGCAGGTGGATTATTGGGGAAACGTGTGACATTTTCTGGATGAGTGGTTCTCGAGAAACATATAAAAATACCTCATAAATAACGTTGATAACGTTGATTTGCTTCTTCTTCTGCCCGTGGAGTCAATGAGCGGAAATATGGACAGCGCCAATCTGCCATTGCAACCCATATTGTGGTCGGAGGTGGGATTGCAGCCATACTGTTAATGGCTTGAAAACGTTTAAGAAACTGAAGCTCTGTTTAACGTTACTGTGAACGAAACTTGACATATACTTTCAAGACAGTGCTCGATGTCTCAGGCATGTTCAGAAATATATAAAAATACCTCATAAACAACATTGCTTCTACAACATTGATTTGCTTTTTCTTCTGCCTGTGAAGTTAACCAGCGGAAATACGGACAGCGCCACTCGGGATTAGAGGCGGGATTACATCCGTAGTGACGAGAACTACCGTATAGAAAGAAGTGAAAAAGTTTAGAGTATTAAGCTCTATTCCTGTTCCTCACACCTCATCTGATCAACTTCAGCGCAACTCAAAATTGTAGTTTTCAGATATTCTGCATGTGAGGCATTTAGGGAACATCAGTAAATTGTAACACAAAAGCAACACTGACTGTCATTTACTGTTTTTCATTCCTCGTTTAAAAAAAGGGAAACACAAAAGTGGACCTGTGGAGTCTGGAGGGGCCTTAAAGCCATCTCTGACTACAACGAACCCAACTCCCAACCTGTGGCTGAAAGTGGGTGAATGATCTGAACTTATTCTTTAATAGATTTGATCAGTTATCTGTGTGAAATGTTTGTTTCACTCTTACAATATTTGCAGTGTAAAGTTTTCAGTGTTACAAATCTGTTGTGCTGCCTTTTTTATTCCAGTTTCAGATCGATTACAGCTGTGAAAATCCCGACTTTCAACCTTTCAAATCGTAAGTTTTAACGTTTTATATTGTGAGGGTCGTCTAACCTCGTGCACATCAAACCTGTTGGTCGTCCTGTGAAGTCCATGTTTACTATTCTGAGCTCCTCAACACATCAGGAAACACACTGAAGCTTCAGCAACAACAACAGTTTTATTAGCACAGACAGGTGATGTTATGATGCTGTGTAAACACTGTTACTGTCCAGCTGCTGCGATGATGTGGTTACCATGGCAACCCCGTTATTTCAGAGACCCTGAGGCAGACAGAGAGACAGAAAGTGAACAGGTCAGTCAGTGTCTTTCTGTTAAAGAGACACATTTTGTCATTTATTAATATTCCTGTTTGTTTTCTGCTCACTGATGGTGAGGTAATGATTTAACCTTAAAAACTCACTTTAAACTTATTTGACCTCAGACAGGAGGACATAACAGCCACGATGAAGAAAGCAACGATATTTCTGAAAGGTGATTTTATTGAATTTTATTTTTTGAATAAATACGAGTGTCTTTGTTTCCAGTCATGTGATTGTTTCACAGCAGGGAAGCAAACCTGTTTTTAATTTATATGAAAATATCTCAAATTTATTTGGTCAAAAAAATCACAAACTGAGTCCTTAAGATGCTTTTATTTCCTCCCGAAAGAGAAAATAGTGTTTGACTAAAGGAAGTGCTGCATAAAAACACATCCTGCTCATATTCTGACTGTCAGCATCTCAAAACTATGAACCAAAAATTTATTTTTGGTCTCGCTTTAATTTTAATACTAATTCCTTTAATCTTATTTTAGCTTAACTTATTTTATATTAATTTCCTGTAATTTTCAGGTATTTACTTTAATGTAACTTTAATGAGCACATTTCCTGTATACGACCAAATGACATCATCCTGTCAAAGAAATGTCCTGAGACAGTTACACAGCAGCTACTGTTAGGAAATTATTGAAAAAACCTAATATACTAATATATCATTTAATACAACCATGTAAAAATACTCCATTACAAGTAAAAGTCCTGCATTCAAAATGGTACTTAATATTATCATGAGAAGATAGAAATTTGTCAGCTGTCAGATATATACATATATATATAATACTTAACTACGTTCAGTTACTTTCTGCCTCTGGCTGCTGTAGTTTTTAATGTTAACCTGACGACATTCAGTTTTGAACTTGCACAGTGTTGAAAGGGTTACAGAAAAGTTTCGGGTTTGACTTTGTCAGATTGTTGTGACTTTTATATAAAAGCGGTGTTTATTCAGACGTGTTAAATTTCCTGAACATTTCCATAAAGAGGTGCAGGTCTGAAAGGGGCTTTACCTCCTGCATTGATCTGTGACAGCTGCTGCACCAGGTCATCTCTGTCGATGTTTCTTAAAAATACTGTTGTCACATCCATCGCCTGCTGGGGGAAGTTCTGCACCAGCAGATCCACTGTTTCCCGCCTGCCGGCCTTCTCCAGTTTGCTTGCTGGGATTTTTGTGGAGGTTTCCAAGGACCACTTGAAATCATTGAAGTCTTCTTCTTTCAAGGCTTTCAAGGTTTTCAAAAGCAGAACTTTGACTTGTGCCATGTCACTTTGCCTGTTAAAAACAGAAAACATTGTTAGTTCCATTGTCTCCACCAGGATGGTAAAGATTTTATTTCATAAGAAATAAGAAATAACCCCACACAAAAACATGCACTGTTAATTAATAGTGTCATACTAGTGTAACTAGAAAAGGTAAAATATCTTAAGAAATTTTAGTTGTGCTGGCTGAAAGGCGAAGGTAAAAATCAAAGCGCCATAAATGGCCACAAGGTGGCGCAATCAGTCTCTCAGCCTGTGTACCCAGTATCAGCCCTGTAATGTTAACAGAACCAATCACAATGTTTGTTTACAATAACTTCCAGGTATAAAAAAACTCTGCATCACGTACATATAATTTAATAGTGTGAAGCAAACGGCAAGGAACAGCTGAGATATACTGGTTCAGTCTTGTAGTGTATGGGGGTGCTGGATGATGAGGAGGTTTGGGTTTTTCAGTGTATGTGAGTGTGTGTGTGTCTAACTTGTCCCAAAGTCTCAGAGTTCAGTCCACTTGTTAGAGTCCGTTTTCTTTTCCCCACAACCCCAAATCAGTTCAGTTCAATCCAGTTTCACAAACATAGAAGAAAGACAACTCAAAAGTCCGCTCCGGGTTTTACCTCTGATTCCTACAAACAAAAGAAACCCCAAAGTGGCGGGCAGAAAAAAAAATGGCGAGAAAAATGATAATAATAATAATATACAGGATCACAACAATTGTGCTCTGCACCTTCGGTGCCATCCAACCAAACTAAAGCGTAGAATAAGTTTTACAGAGAAAAGAGAAAGAAGGAATCAGGTATTGCCTTCCCCTCCTCATCTGTTGTGCCTTTATCTTTCATCTTAATCCACCGATGTCTTTAATCCTTTCAAAGAGTCCATGAGGTGGATTAAAAGTCAAAATGATCATTTTGTGATCACTATGTTTCATGTTCTGATAAGAGGTGTTCATACAGGAAGAGAAACTAAAGTTTTGTCAGAACAAACTGTAGAACAGTAAGAACAATAGTTTCAGGATCGTTTTTAAAGTTTAGAGTCCGGATGAGGAGGAGAATTAAACAAAGAAGGAGAAAACAGGAAAAGGTTGTTAGAAACACTCACCCAGCGTCTGCCATCATGCTCTCTAACTTCGTGCTCGGTGAGAAAGTTAAACACACACTTTCTGACTGAGCAGCACGTCCTCGCCTCATGCAGATGACGTCATGATAGTGTGCAGAACTAGGCCAGTAACAATGTTTACACAGCGTCATTCCACTACATGTCTGTGTGTAAATTCACAAATCTGGTTTTGGCAGATTTTATTCAACACTGTTTGATTCATTTGGAAATAAAACAGCTTTGTGGTTTGCTGTTGTTGCTGAAGCTTCAGTGTGTTTCCTGAACAGTAAACATGGACTTCATGGAGACGACCAACAGGTTTGATGTGCACGAGGTTAGGCGACCCTCACAATTTAAAACATTAAAACTTAGAATATATGAAAAAAATGACATTGAATGTAGTGGCAATCCTATGAACCAAACTTGCCTTGATGCCCCAGGTATGATGTGTGCAGTTAGACACGCTCTGGATTGCAATCCCACAAAGAACAAAGAGATCTGATGGGATTTATGAAAATATACAATATTTATTTTTAAACCAAAGTATATTCTGTCACAACAGCCCCAATAGCTTGTTATAACTAGAAAAACTAACAAAAAAAGGTTCTATAAGCCTTCAAAAAAAGCTGATAAATTGACAAATAAGTGCAGTCAAAAACTGAGCCCTGCCTAATCTGACCAGTAATGACATGTAAAGCTGCATGTCATCACTCAAACTCTTAAACATTAGATCTCTGTCATCTGAAGCCGTATTAATAAACAATCTAATCTCAGATTATCATATAGATTTATTTTGTTTTACTGAAACCTGGCTGTGTCATGAAGAATATGTTAGCCTAAATGAATCCACTCCTCCAAGTCATATTAATACTCACATTCCTCGAGACACCGGCCGAGCAGGTGGAGCTGCAGCCATTTTCAACTCAAGCCTAATAATCAACCCTCGACCTAAACTTAATTATAACTCATTAGAAAGCCTCGTTCTTAGTCTTTCACACCCAACCTGGAAAACTTTACAGCCAATTCTATTTGTTATAGTGTACCACCCTCCACGCCATTAGACAAAAATGTCTTCACTAGATGTCTTTCTGATAGTGCTGTAGCTAAATTTAAGGAAGCAATTCCATATGTATTGAATTCAGTGCCATGTCTCAATACTACAGAGGTCTCTTATGCTAACTTTAGTCCCTCTGAAACTGATAATCTTGATGATAGTACCGCAGGCTCACTGTGAACAACACTCGACTCCATTGCCCCTTTAAAAAGGAAGATAATAAAACATAAGAGGTTAGCTCCATGGTATAACTCCCAAACCCGTAAATTAAAGCAAACATCGCAAAAATTTGAAAGGATTTGGTTCCACCAAACTGGAAGAATCTCGTTTAGTCTGGCAAGATAGTCTTAAAACATATAGGAAGGCCCTCTGTAATGCCAGAGCTGCCTATTACTCATCATTAATAGAGGAGAATAAAAACAGCCCTCGGTTCATTTTCAGATCTTTGCTGCATTTGACACCATGCAGGTGATACCCAATTATATTTATCAATGAAGCCAGATGAAACCAATGAGTTAACTAAACTCCAAACATGCCTTAAGGACATAAAGACCTGGATGAGCTGCAATTTTCTTCTACTAAACTCAGATAAAACTGAAGTTATTGTGTTTGGCCCTAAACACCTTAGAAACACATTATCTAATGATATAGCTACTCTGGATGGCATTACCCTGGCCTCCAGCTCCACCGTAAGGTATCTGGGAGTTATCTTTGATCAGGATATGTCCTTTAACTCCCACATAAAACACATTTCATGGACTGCCTTTTTTCATCTACGTAATATAGCAAAAATAAGGCACATCCTGCCTCAAAAAGATGTAGAAAAACTAGTCCACACATTTGTTACTTCTAGGCTGGATTATTGTAATTCTTTATTATCAGGCTGCCCTAACAAGTCTCTAAAGACTCTCCAGCTGGTCCACAATGCAGCTGCAGGTGAACTGACAAAAACTAGGAAACTAACTAAACTAAATCTAACAGTCACACATCTCACAGTCAAACATCTAACAGTCACACATCTAACAGTCAAACATCTCACAGTCACACACATCTAACAGTCAAACATCTAACAGTCACACATCTAACAGTCACACATCTAACAGTCAAACATCTAACAGTCAAACATCTAACAGTCACACATCTAACAGTCACACATCTAACAGTCAAACATCTAACAGTCAAACATCTAACAGTCACACATCTAACAGTCAAACATCTAACAGTCACACATCTCACAGTCAAACATCTAACAGTCAAACATCTAACAGTCACACATCTAACAGTCAAACATCTAACAGTCACACATCTAACAGTCAAACATCTCACAGTCACACATCTCACAGTCAAACATCTAACAGTCAAACATCTAACAGTCACACATCTCACAGTCACACATCTAACAGTCACACATCTAACAGTCACACATCTAACAGTCAAACATCTAACAGTCAAACATCTCACAGTCACACATCTAACAGTCAAACATCTCACAGTCACACATCTAACAGTCACACATCTAACAGTCAAACATCTCACAGTCAAACATCTAACAGTCAAACATCTAACAGTCAAACATCTCACAGTCACACATCTAACAGTCAAACATCTCACAGTCAAACATCTAACAGTCACACATCTGACAGTCAAACATCTCACAGTCACACATCTAACAGTCAAACATCTCACAGTCAAACATCTAACAGTCAAACATCTAACAGTCAAACATCTCACAGTCACACATCTGACAGTCAAACATCTCACAGTCACACATCTGACAGTCAAACATCTCACAGTCACACATCTGACAGTCAAACATCTCACAGTCAAACATCTCACAGTCAAACATCTCACAGTCACACATCTGACAGTCAAACATCTCACAGTCAAACATCTAACAGTCAAACATCTCACAGTCACACATCTGACAGTCAAACATCTCACAGTCACACATCTCACAGTCAAACATCTAACAGTCAAACATCTAACAGTCACACATCTAACTGTCAAACATCTCACAGTCACACATCTGACAGTCACACATGCAACAGTCACACACATCTAACAGTCACACATTTAACACACACACACATCTAACAGTCACACATCTAACAGTCAAACATCTCACAGTCAAACATCTAACAGTCAAACATCTCACAGTCACACATCTGACAGTCAAACATCTGACAGTCAAACATCTCACAGTCAAACATCTCACAGTCAAACATCTCACAGTCAAACATCTCACAATCACACATCTGACAGTCAAACATCTCACAGTCAAACATCTCACAGTCACACATCTGACAGTCAAACATCTAACAGTCAAACATCTCACAATCACACATCTGACAGTCAAACATCTCACAGTCAAACATCTCACAATCACACATCTGACAGTCAAACATCTCACAGTCAAACATCTCACAGTCACACATCTCACAGTCAAACATCTAACAGTCAAACATCTAACAGTCACACATCTAACAGTCACACATGCAACAGTCACACACATCTAACAGTCACACATTTAACACACACACACATCTAACAGTCACACATCTAACAGTCCATGTTCATCCATCTGCCTCACCTGGAAAGCACTTTGGGTCAACTCCTGTTGTTTTTCAATGTGCTATATAAATAAAAGTGACTTGACTTGCATTGACATTCTCAGTCACCTGAGGAAGAGTTGCTCTTCTGTGCTTTCCTTACATATTGCACTAATGCACGAGCATCATGGCCATCAAATGTGTGCTGTCGACCACAATGTCTGCCATTTATTTATTGATGTCTGTCCCATAGATCTAAATGCAGATGTCACTTCAGTCACTGTTCCTATTGAAACACAGCTGAGCAGCCTTTGTGACTGAAGCTCCTGTGATCCGTGCCCCAACAGTGAACCCTCTTTCAAAGTCACTTAGATCTCTTTCCTTTTGCCATCTTGATATAAAATCAGAGTCAGCTGGGCCTGCTCAGCACTTTTATACATGCCACAGAGCATGATTGGATGTTAATTGCTTAATTGTACCATGCAGTGTACCTGCATTTATGTTTCTCCACTCATTTATTCACTCATTTATTTAATTTCTCACCCGTCTGTATGTTACCATGCATATTTAAATGTGACTCTTGTGTTGGAATAAAACTTCAATTTAATTAAAGAGACAAACAGAAACATTAAAAAACCCAAACTGTACTTAAATCTATCTTTTATAAAATAAAATGTCATTAATTTTTCATTACATGGAAGAGCATGAAACATGAAAAGACAATAATAATGATGATAATAATGATGATGTGAATCATGTCAGACAGACTTCAATCACATCAAGTAGATCAAGTCATACAGCTGATTGTAAAGCTCAGTTTAAAAGCACACAAATGTTTTCTGAGCAGAGTCTGACCTCAAATGAAACACGTCTCTGAACCAAGAAATCTTCTTTTCAAGCCAGATGACCAGGTCAGTCTTTTTCTAAATAATACACACATTATTCAATAAATCATCTTCAAATAATACACACATTAATCAATAAATCATCTTCAAATAATACACAAAGTTCAATCAATTGTCTTTAAATAAGGCACACGTTGAGTCGAAGTTACATTTGCTGTATACAGACTATAAACAGATGTATTACACACAGATATACAGACTGTACATTAGATATTGGATGTAGAAGAAACTGTAAAGTTGTTAGTCATTAAAAACATCCTGAGTTATAAAACTAAATTTCATCTGGACTGTTTGGGTTTAATTTGATCAGATTTGTTTGACAGTGCAATCAAACACAAATCTGTTTGTGAAATATGTAAAAGCAGCAGTGTTGTTCTTACTTTGGCAGATAACTGTGTGTTCACTTAGAGTCAGAAGCTAATTAAGAAAATAACTTTTAAAAGATAATTCTGGTCATTTTTCATATTTGTGTTCACGTTTGGATCCAAACCAACAATGAACTGATATACTCACAAGTATTGTGTGTGTAACCAAAGCCTGATATATCCTATTCCTCCGTTGTTGTCCAAAAACTATTATAAATGCATCAGTTGCACCGCTGCACTGGGTGACATGTTCCTTCATCATGAAGAGTTTGGTCACGTAAGTTTGTTTAGAAATAGTTCCACAGAGTGTAAAATATAGAAAATCAGAGTGTTTTTCTGATTCTGGTTTGTAGGTTCGACCTCCGTTGATTTTTGTCTCCATACTTGTCCTTTAAAAGACTTCTAGGGAACAACATCAGCAGTGGCATCAACACATAATGATGCACGTTAACTCACACATCATATTTCCATATTTCCAAGCAGCAATTTGACCACATTCAGGCCCCAGACCAACACATCACAGCTACTGTACTAGGGCTGGTCCCCAGCAGGTTGCTGTGTTTTGGATGGTTATTCTGTAGTAAAATGCTTTAAGGAGAATCTTTTTCTTTGGACTATTCTTTGTGAAGTGTTGTAGAGTTTGTTACTGAAAGATTTAGTGCTTGTCTTTTTGTCATCTCACATCAAGACAAACTGGTGACTCTGTTTGAGTTTACTAAGCAGCTGCTGGGTGTTTCTGTATCGTTTTGGGTTAATAGAGCACTGACACAATACTGAGTTAACAGTATCCCAGTCAGATTCTCTATACATATTTACAATCTACATAAATCTTGGCATCCTAATTTCCCATATTGTAATTTTGCTTTCTTGGTCTATTCTGTACACACAATATCCGTCCTGAGCTTTCTTCCAATTTGTTTTTTTTGGGGGAGTTTTCTCCTTATTTGAACCGAGGGTCTAAAGACAGGGGATGTTGTATTGATGTACAGATTGTAAAGCCCCCTTTGTGATATTGGGCTACATAAATAAAACTGACTTGACTTAACTTTACCTAGTACACATGTACACACATGTAGTACACACAAACCCAAGACATCATTATTATTTTTTACATTTCTCCTGGGTCATCAAATAAAAAGCCCTTTTTAGCTTCAAACTGTCATAAATGTATTTTTAGTTGTACAAAATGATGTGTATGTGACGTTAAAAACTGCAAATGAAACAAAGATAGTGACGTGATCTTAAAAATTAATGGTTTTCTACCAATGTATAAACCAGTTAACCCAGTACTGTGTTGGTGCTATATTGGGTGGTTTCTTGCTGTTATCACACCTGTTACCACCAATGTTTAAATCAATGAAAATGAACCTAAAATATCTTGTTATGCAGACGATATCATAGTATTTGTACCAGAGTCAGAGGCACCAGTACCTTAACAGACCAATCTGGGAGGTACAAAGTAAATGTTAATAACACTTGACTTGAAATCATAACACAAATAGTGACATGATCTTAGAAAGAGCCACTGTTGATTCACAATCATATTTTACTTTTGGTAAATAACACTGCCTAACACTGTCTTGGGTTTGAATGGTGAATTAATGGTTTTCTATTGATGTGTAAACCAGTTAACCCAGTAGTACTGTGTTGGTGCTATATTGAGTGGTTTCTTGCTGTTATCACACCTGCAGTGTGTTTTTCTGATTACAAATACTTGTTACTGGGAAAAAAAAGAAAAACATTATTTATAATAATTACGTGCAAAATACGCACAATAAATTTCCTAACTCACCTGTACTGTGCCATGACTACTTCTGCTGTCTGTATGATGTATCGGATGTGTGTTATGAGCGTCCACTGATATAATACTCCATGAAGCAGCCCATGTTTGTTGCACTCAAGATGATTTATGGGCTGAATCTGAAGTGTTTAAACTGCAGAACCACAGAATGCAAACAATAAGAAACTGTTCTTGCATGAGGCTCATTAAGGCTTATTATTTTCTTTCTAAAGTGCTGAAATGTTATTATAATGTATTGTTTGAGTCTCAATTCAAAATAAACAGTACTCCGAAAAACAAAAACAGAACACAACAAATCTCTAATCTGGAAACAAACTAAATATTGCAGAGTATTATTTTTCAGTTAGATTAAGAAACTATTTGGTTTCAACTTCAGTAGATTCATTCAAGTCTTAGAAGGTAAGTCAGTTGAAGATTTTGAACAAAACAAAGATTTTCATGTTTCTGCAGGTTTGATAATAAAGTGACATTTGTATCCGGAGGCAACTCCTCTTTTTCCTCTTTGATGGTCTCCTTCATGTCTTCAGTTAGACACCACTTTCCTCTATGGCTCACTGGAAGGGAAAGGTCAAAGGTTAGTCACAGATAGAGACCACATCAGATAAGCCAATCACTATTCTCTCTTTTACCCTGGCATTGACATATGGAAACAATACTCAAGTCAGTAAAAATACTTCTTAGAGCTAATTTTTTGACCACTAGGTGGCAAAAAGACAAAATATTGTTTTTATAGACTTTCGAAAGACAGAATTTTCTGTATGATTTGTTTTTCAGTAGTTTTTATTTCCAGTTTTCTATTGTATTCTGTGGATTTTGAGATATATTGTTGTTCTTATCATAGAGTCTTATCATTTTTATTAAGGATGTAATTGTCTTTAAATGCTGGTGTGACTGGGCCTTGAAGCTGCGGGTCTTGAGCTGTGATGCTGTAAATCTGACAGTGAGCTCACCATGTAGCTGTGTTCGGGGGCAAAGGTCACGCCTTTTCCTGCCCTCTCCTGAGATCCACTGCTGCTGCCACTGACTGAGCTCCTCCTCATGATACCTGAGACACAACAACAGACATTCCATGTTATTATAATAAACTTTATTATTATTCTCTGTTTCCAGCAGCAGGGTAGTGTACAGGCTCCAGTGTGTCCTCCCTACCTGCAGGGGGCAGCATGTCCAGTCTCTGCAGGCTGTTTTTGCGAGCAGGAGGGTAGTTTCCAGTCTTGGAGAGGCGGCGTGGGCGGTGGTTCAACATGATGGCCGGAGAGACGATGCCAGGGGGCGGGACTTTACCCATCCTCAGGTACAGCGCCTCGATCTCTCGCTTCTGATTGGCCTGCAGGTTCTGCACTTCCGCCAGGTGTCTGGGAAAAGGTAAGAGGGGTTGAAAAAAGATTTAATGTGGCATATAAGGACTTCCTGTTCATCTCAGCATTCAGAAGGTAAACTGAAGCAATTGATGATGTCAGACTGATTTATCTGATTCTGATTTAGTTAGTTAACAGTTTAGTTAGTAAAGTGCTTGTTAACTGTATTGATCTTTGGTTTTATTTTGCATTGATTTTGCAAATTAACAAAAGGTAAGAACAAATAATCTACTAGGTTTTCAATTTAAAAAAAGGTAGAAGTTTTATTTCCCCTGTTTTGTAGAGATGCTGTTTTTATTGGTTGGTTTAGAGCTGTATGTAGAAACCCCATGGCAGCAGTCCTCACCAATAATTCATCAGATTTCTTTTCTTCAGGCAGAAGGAAGAGACAGGGTTGTCCTTTATCACTAATGTTTAAATACCAATGAAAATTAACCTAAAATATCTCGTTACGCAGAGGATGTCATAGTGTCTGTAACGGAACCAGAGGAACAAATATATTCCAGTAGAGCCCCAGAATATAAATAGACAAATGGAAATGTGCAGGATATGTGTCCTGTAAAAGGTGCTAAACAAAGACAAAAATGAATGCATAGAAACTCTGTAAAAATCCTCCTGCATGGACTCCAGAGAGTTTAATTAATTATTTAATTAATAGCTTCAAATCAGATTGGAATTGGTGTGCTTTGCCGTTATACTTATTGACATTATCACAGTTTTCTGTTTCAAAAGTTGCCATGTTATCTATCGTACTCATTTGCAAATAATTGAACAAAGACATAAAATATATTTGGTGTAACACAATGTGGGCGACTCTGGCTCAGCTAATTTTCAATATTACATCTGGTCAGTACAGTTCAGAAGTTTAGTATCATGTATGGGCCAATGTCATCCTGTTTTAATTACTTGTTTACCAAAAATCTACAAAGTAGAAGCAAAAATAATAAAAAACATTCCCCTCAACCAAAAGACACGGGGGAGCTGGGGTATGTAAAAGCAAAGTCAAAGTCTAAAGCACAAAAAGGGGTTTGCACACCTAAATCAAAAGTTAAAAATGTACACAAAACAAGGAATATTTAGAATTATTACACTATTTTGAAAACTCTGTATACATGGTCCAACTGTGTTCCGCTTCACCTTCATGTTTTCACCTGTTCACCAAAATCAAGACGTTTGTTTTTGTGTGATCAACAGACTCAGTGTCATCTCATCAATCCACCAACTACCTTTGCCGAAGCTCCCGTAGCTCCGCCCACATCTCCTCATTCTCGCTCTCTGATTCGTCAGAGCTCATGTAGGATGCAGAGCGGGTCCATGATTGGCTGAAGCTGCTGCCGCTCAGCCCAGGGCTGCCGGCCGAACCCTCCCACAGGCTAACACTCAACTTCTGACCTCCCCTCCTCTTCTTCTCCTCTTCCTCCTCATCCCCCCCTCTCCTCCTCTCCTCCTGTCCTCCAGGGTTGTCATGGTAACCCAGAAGATGATGCCCAGGTGGGGAGACCCTCACTGTGCTCACGCTGTTCTCTGATTCGCTCTGCTCCTCCGTGCTACTTTCCGAGCTCTCTGATTGATTCGGCCTGGATGGAGGCGGGGAGTGTGCGGTGGGTGTGGCCTGACTGAGTGGGCGGGGCTCCTGCTGACGGACAGCAGGAGTGTCTTTGGAGGGCATCACCTGGAAACGACCAACGGTGAAGACTGGAGGTTTCGTCACTGAAAGAGAGACAGAATATCAGAGTGAAGTTTTCCTGAGGGCGGCACTAGAGGACAGATCATGGAGTCATTCAAATCTAAAGGTTCATCCTCTGGAGAGCAGGAATATCCACAGGACATTTCATGACTATCTGGTCAGTGATTAGTTGACGATTAGTCAATTAATGGAATAATTGATTTTCTGACATTTTAGAGACAAAACAATAAATAATTAGATGAATTGATATTGAAAATAATCTTTTGTGGCAGCCCTAGTTGAGAGTTAACTTCTTCCTTCCAGTCAGAATTCAGTTAATTTCTATTAAGATCAACTTGAACCTTGTTTTGCAGTTTTAGTATTCGGCACTACAGTGAGTGACTGGAGTTTTCAAGTTTCTCCGCTCTGTTTGGAGAAAGGTTATTTCTTCAGTAGCTGTATAACATTGGAAAAGTGTGGATGGAGGAGAAAAAGGAAAAAAATGAGTTCTTCAAATGAAACAAAATATGTTATTTGTAATTACCCTCCAGAATTTCTGATCTGACGCTTCTATCAGCAGGACGACATAATTTCTCAGTGTCTTCCAAAACTGTTAAAAATCTCTGGTGACATGAAACCTCTGTGGTTAAGGTTTGGTTTAGGGAACTTTGTTAACTTAGTTTAAATCAGGGAGCAATTGTACTCATGGTTAAAAGAAACCAATAGTGCCTTATTTCCTCGTCTGTGTTTTGTACTTGTTTATATGACTCTGTCTTCGTTTGTTTGTTGTTGCTGTGATTTGATCTTGTCAGCCCTCTGCTGTTTGTTGTCATTGCTATTTTTAATATTGCTTTTAATAGTGTATTTTTTATTAATGTAAAGCACTTTGTGATTTTGTATCTGTGAAAGGTACTATACAAATAAACTTTAAACTTACTTTTACTTTTACTTACTTTAATCTAAACAAATGTTCGTATTGAAAATTTGTTGCAACGATTGATGCTGTTGTTTTTCTTGGGAGGACAGTTGTGAAAGACTCAAAATTAAATGAAACTTTAAAAGAATGCCCGATAACATCTGCACTTGTAAAATTTCAGTGGATACCCAGAGATGGGCAGGTATGTCTTACCCTCCTGTGTAGATGACAGTCGTGGTGACGGGCAGATGGGGGAGGACACCTGGACACGAACAAGAACATTATCATCACAAAGTCAATGAAACAAAAAGACAGAATAAACACAAACATGAGAACAAAATAAACTGTATTTCATAAATGAAAGGTAATGAAAATAATAGTACTGTGTTGTGAGCAGTCGAGACCAGTGGGGAGGAGGTGGAGGAGTCAGTAAGCTCTCCTTTGGGGCTGGGAGTGCTTGTCAGACTGGGAGCAGAGACATTCTCTGAACCTGTGAACCAGTCAGATAATTCATTAGTCAGTGTGTTCTGTCACACTGTGATGTCACTCTGTGATGTCAGAGGTGACTTACCATGAGAGGATGGAGCTGAACCGACCTTCAGCTGAACTGGACTGTGACGCTGAAATGAATGAATGAACAAGTGAAAAAAATGAAAGAAGGAAGGAATATTTCCAGGTTTCACCCCTGACTACAGAAACCGGGCTCCCATTGGCACACAGGTGGGCAACTGTCATGTTTAAACAGTAGCTCACCTGAGCTGGTTCTTTCTTACCTGAGGCGTGTCTGGACTTTGGCTGAGCGATGCTTCCTGCTGGCTGTCAGGGGTGGAGCCTGTCTGAGGCATGGGGGGGCTGTAGGTCAGCTGTGGGAGGGAGGGAGCAGAGAAGGAGGCGTGGCTTGGAGGGTGGAGTTTAGGGCCCAGGGATGTAGACATGGGGGGAGAGAGGGGAGTCTGGGAGGAGGGGAATGGGGGAGACGGGGGCTGGGGTTGAGGGTGAAAGCCCTGGTTGGGGGCCCCAGGTGGGGGCATGAAGGACTGAGCCACACTCATAGCCAGAGAGAGCACATTGGCCAGAGAGAAGAGAGGCTGGTCAGGGGGGGGCCAGTGAGGCGGGGGAGGAGGGGCTGAGGAAGACGAGGAGGGGGCTGAGCTCTGAGTGGGGAAGGAGGAGGTGTAGGGGGAGTAGGGAGGGGACTGGAGTTGATACTGAGGAGGAGGAGGGGGGAGGTGTGGAGGGGCGGAGTCTGGGTGGGAGTACTGGTGGGGGTAGAGGGGGGGCTGATGGGAGGAAGCTGGAGAGAGAGAAAAGATTATATCTATTACAGAGTGTCAGATGGGGAGGTCCCCTGTCTCCATATGTATTTCTGTTAGTAATTAAAACATTTGCTATAAAGATAATTAAAACATTAAGGGTTTAATTAATCTTGAAACAAGATTTTAAAAATTCTGTGTTGCTGATGCTGATGATACTTATTGTCACTAAAAGTAGACATTTCACACATGCTTATTCAAAATTTGAGTCACTTTTGTTTCATCTGTGTTTCCAGTACAGGTAGGTCCAGGACTTGGTTAGCCTAGCTTAGCACAAAGATTGGAAGTAGAGAGAAACGGTTAGCTTAGCTACATCAAATGAGATAAATATCCATTTTCCAAACACTTTAAAACTGAGTATATTGAAGAACCATTCCAGTCTGTTATTTCTATTAATTTGAGATATATAAAGTCTCTCAAACTCATTCAGCTGGTCTCATTCCTCTTTTCAAACAAGATGCTGATTCAGTGTAAAAAACTGTAAGAAATTTAATTTTTCTTTTTCAATTTCTACTTAATTTATGATGAGTTTACAGTTTGAGTTAGTTAAATGAGTCCCAAAGATTATATGTTTCTTTTTACTTAAATTTAGTTAGTTTATCAGAATCAAACCAGCTCTAGAATTTCCAGTTCTTTTTCCACTGTATCCAAAAGTTGTTCTAAATTCTTACCATAACAACATAAATGTGTATCATCTGCAAATAATATAGTTTTTAGAATCTTGAAAACCTCCCATATATTTTTTGGAAGAAAAACAACAGTGGTCCCAACACTGAGTCCTCGGGAACCCCACAAGTAACCTTCAGTAGTTGTGATTTGAAGTTATTTATTTGAACATATTGATACCTATTCCCCAGGTAACTGTTTAACCTAGAGAGTGCTACCCTCTAATTCCATATCTTTATAATTTCTTCAATAATAAGTCATGGTTAACAGTATGTTTTGCGATAAAGTCTTCTAATCTTTTCTAATATTTTTCCAGTATTTTAGAAACTGTGGAAGTAAGGAAACAGCTCTGTAATTTGGGAATACATGTCCGTCTCCAGCCTTATTGGTATGACTTTCTTCATTTTGCTTGGAAATATACCAGCTTGTAGAGACCAATTAGAAAATATGTGTCAGTGGTTTCACCACACACTCAATAATATTTTTAACTGTAGCTATATCATTCCAGTCTGTAGATTTCTTATTCTTAAATGTTTTAACAATGTCAATAATTTATTTTTTATCTGTTCCCCTTATAAACATAGATTTATTTACATTCATAGCTTTACTTTCAAATCATCTCTACTTCTAGTCGCTGCAATCTCCTTAGCCAAACCAGGACCAACACTGACAAAAAAAATTATTAAATTCATGCAACTAAATCCATGTCACTAATAGTTGTATTTTTCTTTGTCAGGAAATGATTTCCTGTTGTATCCTGTTTTTTCCAGTTCCATTTTTAATAAGTCATTCAATGCCTTCCATGTATTTTTGTAATATTATTTCTGTTGTCCTCCAATAATTTGCTGTAATAATCCCTTTTGCTGCTTCTCATAATACTTGTCAGTTTATTTTTTATAGTGTGTTTGGCTTCTTTTGTTTTCTTTAAAAAATCTTATATATACTAAATTTTCCTTCTTGCATGTGTTTTGTGTTAGTTAGCCACAGGTTTTCAGCAAATTTCTGTTTCCCTACTTTCTTTACTAGAAGACAATTGTTTTCATAGAGAGCAGTTGTTATGGACAAAAATGTCTCATAGGCTTCATTTACATCTTCCACAAAGACTTTATTCCAGTCTTGTTTCATTAGGCATTCTTTAAAAGAGTTGATTGCACCTTGTGTTTTGTATCTAATTAGGTTGCATGCTTCAATGTCCTTGTTGGTCCTAATACAGCTCTGAATGATTGCAGAGACCGGCAGATGGTCACTTGTGTCATTTATGAGTAGTCCACTTACTACTTTCCTATCAATCATCAGTAAATATATTGTCAATTAGTGTAGCACTGTGTATATTTATTCTAGTTGGCCATGTGATTGAGGGATATAGGCTCATACTGTACATTGAATTGATTAACAAAAATGCCCTTTAGATGTTTAGATTCTTCTCCATAATGCAGCACCATCAGGAGGCGTCTGATGGTCCCAAATGTATTCTGCAGCACGACAACGAGCCCAAACATCCAGCCAGAGTCATAAAGAACTATCTTCAGCAACAAGAAGAACAAGGAGTCCTGCAGCAGATGGTTTGGCCCCCACAGAGCCCTGATCTCAACATCATGGAGTCAGTCTGGGATTACATGAAGAGACAGAAGCAGCTGAGACGCCGAAATCCACAGAAGAACTGTGGCAACTTCTCCAAGATGCAGGAACAACCGACCTGCCAAGTACCTGAAAACCTGTGTGCAGGTGTACCGAGGAGAACTGCTGCTGTTTTAAAGGCAAAGCTGCTCACTGCAGATACTGATTTACTTTATGTTTCTGCTGTTTACTCAACTTTGGATCAAGTTAACTGATAATTAAAAACTGTTCATAGCATCATTTTTGAAAGCATCCTTACTTTATTTTTAGTGCCTAAAAAGTTTGCACAGCACTGTATATAAGGTTTAATAGAAAGAACAGAGGCCCCAGGATACTTCCCTGAAGGACTCCACAAGTTTCTAAAGACAGGGACGAAGGGGATTTACCTAAGTGTTAAACTGAATCTATAAATTAAAAAAGGGGGACAGTCCATATCAGTTATTTATGATTAAATAAAAACCATGCTCACGTACCTGATGAGGTGTGGATGGACTGTGATCTCAGTGGCCTGACGGTAGGTGTGGCCTCGGGGTTGATGTAGAAGTCTACACCCTTCATTGGGGAAGGCTCAACGTCTTCAGTGTCTGATAGGAAGACACATCAATTGATCAATCTGTGAATGTAAAGATTAACCATTGCCAACCTTTTTTTTCCTTCTTTCCTCACCAGGTAAAGAAGAGGAGGACAGAGTTCTGGAGAGGCTCTGGGCAGCCAGATTCGTCTGAAGAAATAATAAAATAAATTAGGAAAAACAAGAAAAAGGTCACGTCGGTCTATATTACTACATGTTTGATAATGAATTGTTTCAGTCATTGATCAATCTAAAAACTCATTCTTTGAGTGGTTTCTCAATAACAAGGAGTTTCTGTTTTTCTTTTCTGTTCTGAAGACGCCACCTTGAACTAAGAAACTGAAAAAAAAAATTCTTTTGACTAAATGATTAATCAGAGAAATATGACTTCACACACCATGGATTTAGGCAGCATGGAGGCATTCAGCTGAGACAAACTGTTGGTGTCTGCTGCCGGCTGCATCATGGATTCCACCCTCTTGATGATGTCATGCATGCGTAGGATGAATCCTGCCCACTCGGATGGCAGGATGAAGTCTCGGTGGATCTGAACACACAGAGAACAAATGAAAAAATATAACACTGAATTAAAGTTAAAATATGGACCACCAGTCTTTTAAATATCTCCAGGTTAACAGCTATTTACGCAGAGCTGAATTTCAAGAGAAGTCAATAAATGACCTGCACCCACTTACTTAATAGAAGAACTTTATTCAAGGACAGAAAAAATTTGAACAGGGACAGATAAGCAGAACAGATGAGAATGTACAAGCTAAAAAATATGGGGAGAAGATCAAGGAATATGCTTGAATAGTCAATAGTGGGGAGAGGTAAAATACAGATGAGCTAATTTATCACACAAATTCAACAAGCTAAATGTTGTTTATTAGTGACATTAAAATGTTGTAGAGGATGTAGTGAAAACCTTGTTAAGTCATCTTTTTGGCTTTGTCCAATATCGAAGACATTCTGCACACTAACTGGGTTAATATTTTACACAGTTTGGATCAATATAGCACCAACACAACATCGGCTTAACTTTAGCAATCTGTTATTGTGACCCAGTGTTACACACAACAAGGTTTAGCTATAAACCACCACAAATGTCTTGTTTCTTGTACAAAACAATGTGCATATGACATTCAAAAGATACACAAGTTATTAACAATCAATAACAAACCGTGATATGTAAGTTTAAAAAGAATAGATTATGACAAGCTTTAGTTTGGGTAAATAAAAAAACAGTCAAATAAAAAAGAACACTAAAACTGGGTCAAAAGAACCCCTTGTCTTGAGTGCCTTTCTGGGTAACAATAACACAGTGTTGATGCTATATTGATCCAAACTGGGTTGAATTTAGTGTGCGGGAAAAAATATTTTCAGAAATGTAAAAAAATATGGTAATAAAGTATACACTCACTAGCCACTTCATTAGGAACACCAGTGCAATCTAATTTAATCCAATACAAAAGCTCTGCCGTAAATTCTACTTTTATGAAGTTATACATACATTTTCAGTTTTTGTTGACACTGTCAGAAAGGTGATAATTCTAGTTTATGTGTATTATTGAGGTCGTAGTGGGTGGTGGTGGTATACTGGAGTGCATTATATTGAAAAGTGTTCCTAATACTTTGCCCCCCTCGTGTATGTTAATGGGGTGGACAAAATATTAGGAACACCATTCAATATAATGCACCACAGTACACCACCACCCTAATTAAGTGGCCAGTGACTGTATATGATATATAGTATTTCACTTCTGATGTAGAATTTGTATGACTGGGTAGAATACCAACTGAAATTTTATGCAAGAATGTTATTTATATTTACTTAAAATTTTTACAAATTTCTGCTTTGAAATGTAAAACTAAATTACTAATAATACAGAAATAATCGTTGTGCATCCAAGCCTGTTTCTGTTATTCTTCAAGATGACAATAAAAATATATTATGTTATTAATATATTGTGTTATATAAAAATAATTATATAAAAGAAAGGGTCAATAATGGAAACAAAACTGACAATCCTGACATAGTTGGTGCTGTACAGATTGTAAATCCCTTTGAGGTAAATTTGTGATTTTGGGCAATATATAAATAAAATTGGCTTGACTTTACTGCAAATACTTTACTATGGATATTCCTTATTGAATTGTAAATGCAGCTTGTTGAATAAGACTACATTAGTTCATTCGTCTGTATTTCAAATTATTGTTTAGCTTTTATTCATTGATGAAAAATATAAAACATAGATTTCGTTTTCAAAATTAACTTTTTATTTAGTTTTAGTCTCATTTTCATCATGAACAAACCATCTTTAACAGATATTTTGCTTCATAGTTTTCACTGATGAACAAAATTGATGGTGCCCAGTAGCACGCTCTGATTGGCTGTTGGTCCTCACCATCACAGAGGCGATGTCCTCAGGATTGTCTCCGTCCAGATCAAACTTAAATGTCACCATCTTACTGTTGTGAGTCTGCAGCTGACACTCCACCACCCGGTCACCCATGTCCGGCACCTGCACACACACAGTATGATACTGTTATACAGTATACTTTAACAGTTTCTTTTTGATTATTGGAGCAGCTTTTCTCAAAAATTGTGATACAATTTGCAATGTTTTATGTACTTTTTTGCTGTAAAATTGAAGAGTCATATGTAATGACTTCTTTGGATTAAAAGCATACTGCATATCAGCATATAGCTGGAAATTTCATGTGGAAAAGTTGCGGCAATTTAGCAAAATTGTAAGTTCTCGCAAATATTGCGGAGGTTTCTTCAATTTGTGTTAATTATTGCAATTGCAAAACCTGAATTTCATAGTATATATATAAAGTATATATATATATATATATATATATATATATATATAAAATTGTATCACAATTTTTGAGAAAAGCTGCTCCAATATATATATATATATATATATATATATATATATATATATATATATATATATACATACATATATATATATATATATATATATTTTTTTTCTTATATGAATCTGATGGTACTCAGTCAGTCAGGTTTTCACCCCTGTAATTGTCAGGCGAGCCCTCGCTTTCCTCCTGAACTGCTTTGAGGCGGACTGTCTGGTCACTTCCTGGTTGCTTTTGTCTGATTGGCCATCATTTCCATCACTCAAACCTGAGGTCACATCAGAGGCGTAGCTACAAACAAATAGAAACAGCGAGGAGACAAAAAGAAACATTTAAATGTGAGGCACAGTCCAAAACTGATTACTGTGGTTTGTAGTGACCATTTGACCACCTGGTGTTTATGAGGACCTGGTTTTTGTGAGGACTTGGTATTTATGAGGACCTGGTGATTATAAGGACCTGGTGTTTATGTAGACCTGGTGTTTATGAGTACCTGGTGTTTATGAGGATTTGGTGTTTATAAGGACCTGGTATTCATAAGGACTATAATGAGTTTCAGACAAAGTGAGGACATCTCATCCAGGCCTCACTTTGTTTTAAACAACCTTAAAAACTTAGCTTTAGGTTACGGTCATGTTGATGAACGTCCTCATAAGTATAGCAGTAAACGTCTGTTTGTTACCTTTCAACAGGTGAGCAGAAGCCGCTGACTGATCCAGATGGTGGTCTCTCGGCGTTGTGGGACACAGCGATGCTCTGAAGCAGACGTGAGGACACAAACACAAGGATTCAGACTGATTAGGACATGTTAGTTTTCCCATGATTTCAAAGGAAAAGTTGGGCCAATGAGTTGGGCCCTCGTTTGGAAAGTCTCATGTCAGTACTTTTTATCTCTTCCAGAGGGCAACAAAAGTTCACTATAAAACATCAACACAGCACTTCATAATCTGACAGAATGTCAACAAAGGAAACTGTACAGAGGATCCATAGTGTGTATATAGTTTATATACACACAGACGGGCAAAGGAAATAAAAGTTACAACTTCTGCTTAACCTGCTAGATAATGAACATAAAAACTTCCTAACTAAGAGTTTTTTCTTCAGACGTTTCACAAAGCTGCCACTGAGACACTTTTTTTAAGTCAGAGAAATGGTGGGGTTGACCTTGTTGCTATGGATGACATCATGTTTCTGAATTGATTTACTCACTATGTATACAGTGATTGGTTGACAGGTGATTGGCCTGTGTCAGTGAAAGTGAAATAAAATATTCAGTTCAATTCATTATAATACAAAGGAGCATGAAGGGAAACTAGACTGGATTAATTAGGTTAATGAGATTAAATTTTAAAAAAGAATTAGGTTTTAAATAAAATTAAATAAAGTTAGAATTAAAATTAAATAAAAACATAATGAAATTAAATTAAAAATAATTAAATTAAATTGAGAAATAAAATTAAACAGTTTTAATTAAATAAAATTAAAATTAAATAAAATAAAAAAAATATTACAAATTATATATAATTACATTTATTTAAACTAAATTACATTTAATGAAATTCAAAATAAATTACAGGTGATTTGATTCTCATTCATTCATCCACCAAAACATGTTTTTAACAGTTCATTATTGTTGTATTATTCTAACTCCCCTCAGACTGAAGAGCTACTTTTAGTGCAAAAATGTTTTATGAAATACGGTAGCAGGTAGCAGTCTTTAAAGAGTCTTAAAGAGTCTTGAATAGTCTTTAAAGAGTCTTAAAAAGTCTTAAAGAGTCTTTAAAGAGTCTTAAAGAATCTTAGAGTCTTAAAGAGTCTTAAAGAGTCTTTAAAGAGTCTTAAAAAGTCTTAAAGAGTCTTTAAAGAGTCTTAAAGAATCTTAAAGAGTCTTTAAAGAGTCTTAAAAAGTCTTAAAGAGTCTTTAAAGAGTCTTAAAGAGTCTTTAAAGAGTCTTAAAGAATCTTAGAGTCTTAAAGAGTCTTTAAAGAGTCTTAAAGAGTCTTAAAGAGTCTTTAAAGAGTCTTAAAAAGTCTTAAAGAGTCTTTAAAGAGTCTTAAAGAGTCTTTAAAGAGTCTTAAAGAATCTTAGAGTCTTAAAGAGTCTTTAAAGAGTCTTAAAGAGTCTTAAAGAATCTTAGAGTCTTTAAAGAGTCTTAAAGAATCAGAGTCTTAAAGAATCTTAGAGTCTTTAAGAGTCTTTAAAGAGTCTAAAAGAATCTTAAAGAGTCTTAAAGAATCTTTAAAGAGTCTCAAAGAATCTTAAAGAGTCTTAAAGTGGACTGACAAGTTATATTTCAAAGTTGTAAATAAGAGTTTAAGGTGCATCCTAATCTCAACTCAGTAAACACATTTTATATTAAACCATAATCATAAAGAGCTGCTGCCCCGCCGTCTGCCTCTACTGTAGCCCTGCCCCCTGCTTACCTTGGGGAAACGCAGCACAGGAAGGGGCGGAGGCTTCGATGTCCGGGTCACAGGGGGAGGAGCCTGGGGGTGAGTAGTTTCCTGAGCCACAGGAGCAGGGGTGGGGTTAGTGACAGGAGGGGGCGTGGTCTCAACCTTCCCTGGGACACCAGAGGAGGTGTCCAAATCACAGTCCACTGCCATGGCAACAAGAGGAGAGAGAGAGAAATTAAAATAAAATAAAATAATATATATAACAAATAAATTATATAACCAAACAAAAATGTGAGACATACAAATATAAATGTATTATAAATCATAAATAAAATAACATAAAAATAAAATATTAAAATAATGTTCAGACATGTAGAGAAGGATGTATGTTTGGTTTTCTCGTCCTCCTCATCTCCTTCTGTCCTGCTAGAGACGCTACCAATCCCAGAATCCACCGGGCTGCTGCTCGGCAACAGCGGCGATGTTACTGCTTCCGGGGGCGGGGCTTGTATCCAAGCGGGGGTGGGCACTGACACAGCAGCTGAGTCCTGCTGTGAATTTAAAATAGAGAAGTTATTATTGAAAATTATTGAATTGTCGTCTTCAAAATCATTCAAACTCTTCTGTATTCAGACCCTTTATTGCGGTAACAGTACCAAAACAGTAAGTGAAAATACTCCATTACAAGTAAAGTCCTGCATGAAAAATCCTACTACAGTAAAAGTACATAAGTATTATGAGCTTGATGTAGTTAAAGTATTGCAGTAAAAGTACATAAGTATTATGAGCTTGATGTAGTTAAAGTATTGCAGTAAAAGTACATAAGTATTATGAGCTTGATGTAGTTAAAGTATTGCAGTAAAAGTAGTGGTTTGGTCCCTCTGACTGATATATTATTATATATGACATCATTAGATTATTAATACTGAAGCATCAGTGTGTAAGCAGCATGTTACTGTTGTAGCTGCTGGAGGTGGAGCTAGTTTCAACTACTTTATATACAGTTAGCTAGTTTAGTCCAGTGGTTCCCAACCTAGGGGTGGGGCCCCTCCAAAGGGTCAGCAGATAAATCTGAGGGGTCGTGAGATGATTAATGGGAGAGGAAAGAAGAAAAAACAAAGTTCTGATACACAAATCTGTTTTCACTTTTTGGACTTTTTCTCTAATCTTTGATTTTTGCTGAAATATTGGATCATTTGAACATTTATTGAAATGAAACCATGTGAGAAGTTTAGAGGGAAAAATCACTATTTGGTGGAGCTGTTAACAACTCATAGACATCTGAAATGTGACCCCGACTACACACTGCTTTTTGTAAGACGTCAAAAGCCAAAAAGGTTGGAAACCACTGGTTTCATCTTTAACAATGTGTTGTATTTTAAAAGCTTGTTATATTATCCATTGTGTCAAATCTTCATCTGAAAAGTAACTAAAGCTGTCAAATAAATGTAGTGGAGTAGAAAGTACAATATTTCCCTCTGAAATGTAGTGGAGTGGAAGTATAAAGTAGCATCACATGGAAATACTCAAGTAGTACAAATACCTCAAAACGGTACTTAAGTGCAGGACTTCAGTAAATGTACTTTCCACTACTGATTATAAGATATCTGTTTCAGCCATTTATTTTTTCTCCACTTTTAGCTAAATGTTTGAACTTTGGAGCTCGCTTGCTAACTAGTTTTCATGCACTGTCAATCACAAAACTCAGTAACATCAATATTTAATCACAAAATGTTTTAATTTCCATTTTTTTCAAATGATCTGAGCTACTCTCGTCTTTCCAAGCATCCCCAGTCATCTGTGTAAGTACCCCCTCTGGTACCCCTGATTGGGAAACACTGCATAAAATAATGAAAATAAATATCTTTAATAAATGTATTTAAATATTCTAATAAAAACACATAAATGTTGTTTAAGTGCCACTCACATCAGATAAAATTGCCAATTCTACCTCTGTTAGTGTTTTATTATTACAGTAGAGCTAAATTAGAGAATAGTGAAACTGAGTCAGTGATGAAAAACTTCACGACTGACTTTTAGCAAAGAGGTGAAAAAAAACTGCTGGTCACCTTGTAAAAAAATCTCTTATTAAAACAGAAGTATTATAAAAACTTGAATGAATCAACCCGGCTTGTATATACAAAAAATACAAGTTTAGGTTTCAGTTTTGATTTAAAATGTATGAATAGAGGTTTAAATTTTAGTCTTATTGTTTTAGCTCGACACATAACAGAACAACTCACAAACATGATTGTGTCGACACATAGAAGTAAATACAAATAAAATGTGATCTACTCCATGACATAACACCAACCTAAACCCCTGTTCAATATTTGAAGGGTGTGGCTTGTTTTTTCCTTATTAGATAACAAACCTAAATTGTTGACCAGTGTGTTTCGAAAGGTCATATACGGAGAATAAAAAGCGCCAGATTCAGAAGGAATCAACTTTATTGATCAAAAATTAATTAAATCTCTTAAATGTAGATTTTCAGAGAAAAAAGTTCTAACATTTCGAGAAAAAAGTCATAATATTTTGAGAAAAATTCATAATATTGAGAATTTTTTTAATATTTTGAGAAATATTCGTAATATTTCAAGAAAAAATCGTAATATTTCTAGAAAAAAACGGTAACATTTCAACAACAGTCATAATGTTTCAAGAAAAAATTTAATATTTTGAGAAAAAATCGTAATATTTGAGAAAAAAGTCATAACATTTTGAAAAAAAAAGTCCTCATATTTTGAGAAAAACTTCGCAACAACACCTTGCCAGCTGCAGTCATGCTGGCGGCAGATGCAGGTCGCTGATTGGATGCCTCAGGTGGTGGGGGAGCGGGGGCAGACTCCTCCTCAATGACAGCTTCCTGCTGGCGGTTCAGAGCTTCCTCCACCAGGCGACGTTGCTTCTCCCGCTGACGCTTTATGGCTGTCACACGGTCTCTGAGCACCTTGGCAACCAGCTTATAGTCTGCCTCACACACGAACCCCAGCACCACCTGAGAGGCAGACAGAGAGACAAACAGGTGAGTCCACCTTCATCGGTCAGCCCGGCGAGTCAGGTGATATTATCAATGGCGGTGCAGGTACCATTTCCTGGGCGACCTCCTCGGGGACATCTTTGTATAGCTCGAACAGGAACTCAAGGGCGTTGTTGTCTTTGTATTTCCCGTGAAGCTTCTTGTTGCCGTCCATCCGCAGCCACAGCTTCAGCGCCACCTTCGAGCCGTCGTCTTCCTCGGCGAGCTCCACATGGACGCCCAACTGCTCCTGGAAGAACCGGTGATCCAGCAGGTCCTGAACCGTGAACCTGCAGGAACAGAGTGACCAACACTGAAGTCAAACATCATCATCATCATCAGGAGGCCAGAAACACAGCAGTGTGATCTGAGATGTCACCTCTCGCTGCTGTTGGTCCGGATGCAGCCGTCGATGATCTCCTTCAGCTCCGGGACTTTCACTTTGGAGAAACTGTCCGGTTTGATTCCCTGAGAGACAAACAGAGAGTCAAACATGTGGACAAAGACAAGAAGAAGATGACAGTCCTCAGTTGGGAGGGGACTTACATTGGTGACTTTGCGGTAGATCTGAGCGGCGTTCTGGCACTCAGAGTACGGATACTCGGATGTCGCCATCTCCAGGATGCACATACCGAAGGCGTAAATGTCCACGGCCTCGTCGTACTTCTCCTCATACATCTCTGGAGCCATGAACTCCGGGGTTCCTGATCGCACCACGCATGAGCAACGTTACAACAGCATCTGATCTCTAACGGCCTTACATCTTTAGATGTATTTTTTCAAATGAGCTGATTCCATAAATGTGACCCTGCTGGCTCTCCATACTCGCTTTCTCTGTGTTCTTACCGATGACGCTCTTGGCGAACGAGGCCTTCTTGAGTGTGGCAAGGCCCAGGTCTCCGATCTTGACAGAGGCGGTGGGTCCAGTGATGAAAATGTTGTCGCACTTGAGGTCTCGGTGCAGGATGGGGGGGCAGCGCGAGTGCAGGAACTGCAGCCCCTTCAGTATCTGGAAGCTCCAGCGCTGAAGCAGCTTCAGCTTCATTTGACGGAATCTGCGCAGGTACCTGCAGAGAAAACAGAAATACAAATCAAACGTCAGGTTCAGACCACTCATGTTCTCCACAAAGACGCCAACCGGTAATGACCCAACCTTAAAAATTTGAAGATTTTGGCCCCTTTTGACTATTCTTAGAAATACTGAGTTTATTTTAAACATATTTGTGACATTTTATTCATCAAAAGTTGTTTAGATTTCTCTAACTCCATCTTTCCTTACAGCCCAGATTCTCCTCTGTCATCCAGCAGGCTGTTTCCAGAACTATTTAAATAGAACTGGCATTATTAATGACCACCTACTCCAACTGGCTGAAGGTGTGGCCCCCACCTTCACCCCCAGCCAATCACAGTAGGACCTAATGAATGCAGCAGCATGTTTACCTGCAGTAATGTCTGCAGCTGTAAGACAGTATACAGCATCTATGAAGCAGAGTCTGATCCTGAATGAAAGGAAGAACCTGCTGTTGCACAGCTGAGACTCAGCAGGATGTTTCAGAACGGTGAGATCATGTCTAAGTTTCCTCACAAAGTCAAATTATGTTTTTCAAATGTAGCCAGAGGTTGCTAGCTTAGCTTTAGCACAGTTCGGCATGCCTGTTGTCGGCATGACAGGACGACAGCAGAGGAAATGAAGACAGGATGGCAGCAGAGGACGTTGACGGACATTTCAAACAGGACACCAGAGTTCATGTCCAGTCACAGAGCTGCACTTTGTTTTTTGTTTTTTTAAATAATCTGCAGTTTTGCAGAACCGTCTGCTATTTGGTGATTGAGTCAATGTTCAGAACATTTTATTCTTGTTGTTCAAGGCTTCATTTTGTATTTCTCATAATAACAATCATTTTATGTCTCGAAATTTCCAGCATAGCAAGATTTTTATAAAGATAAAATGTGCTGGTAAATGTAATTATAATGGATGTTTTCACAGTTATTGATCTTTACTCTGCTTCTGTTCTTGTGTTTTCATTTTGCTGCTGTGGGATCAATACATTTATCTGATCTGGTCATGGATGTTGGATGTGATGTTTGGAAACAGGATGAAAGTTGCCACAGTTTGTTTTAAACAGGTTAGTACCAAACCTGCAGCCAGAGAGAAACGTTGGTTATGTACCGTAACCCCAGATTCTGAGTATAGGCGTAGCCCTCTAAGAGCTGTCGCTATCGGGTTTATCCGATAGATGATAGAACTGACAAGACACAATTATACACATGCAATTAATAAAAATATAAAGAATATGAATTAAAATATAAAGTAGAATCTAAACCAGGAGTAAAAGTGAATCAGGCTCTGGTACTGGACTCACGTCTTGAGCGTCCCGGACGTCATTAGCTCCGTCACCAGGATGGTGCATTTGTGGCCCTTCAGCGTCGACTTCCAGGAGTCGAAGAATCGGACGATGTTGGGATGCTGCAGAGCTTTCAGCATCTCCACCTCCTCACTGAACCTCTGACGCTCCGCCTTGTTCAGACGATGAGTCTGAAGGTCAGAGAGGAGAAATTCATCAATATGTTCATTAAAATGTTTTGTGTCTCTTGTTTCACTGAGAAAAGAGAAGCAGCATGAAGGACACCGAGCCCTCATTGTCATCATCACCATCATCATCATCTCACACAGACAGCTGCTGATCTGCACGATAACAGACAGACGTCTCACAGCGCTGCCGAGCATGATGGGAAGTCAGTCTGCACCAACCAATCAGCTGCTGGTGTCTCTGATGACCTACAAGTAGGTTACGATGGTTCACTCACCTGTCGTCACCTGTCCACCTGCATCATCATGTTACAATAATACAACTCAACCAATACAATAACATTAAATATAATATACATGTATGATAATATGTATCAAATACAAAATAACATTTAATTGAATTTAAGTTAAATTTAATTTTAAAAAACTAATAAAAAAGTACTATAATATAAAAAAATGAAGTATATGAAATAAAATAAAATATAAAAAGTAATATAATATATATAGTAATAATAATAATAGTATAATATAATACATAACATATACATATACATAAATAATACATCTTTATTGTCAGGCTGCCCTAACAAGTCTCTAAAGACTCTCCAGCTGGTCCAGAATGCAGCTGCACGTGTACTAACAAAAACTAGGAAAAGAGATCATATTTCTCCCATTTTAGCTTCTCTGCATTGGCTTCCTGTAAAATCCAGAATAGAATTAAAAATCCTTCTCCTCACCTACAAAGCTCTTAATGGTCAGACACCATCATATCTTAAAGAGCTCATAGTACCTTATTACCCCACTAGAACACTGCGCTCCCAGAATGCAGCTTACTTGTGGTTCCTAGAGTCTCTAAAAGTAGAATGGGAGGCAGAGCCTTCAGCTATCAGGCTCCTCTCCTGTGGAACCATCTTCCAGATTCAGTCCGGGGGGCAGACACCCTCTCTACGTTTAAGAGTAGGCTTAAAACTTTCCTTTTTGATAAAGCTTATAGTTAGGGCCGGCCAGGCTCGCCTTGGACCGGCCCTTAGTTATGCTGCTATAGGACTAAACTGCCGGAGGACTTCCCATGATGCACTGAGCTCCTCTCTTCTCCTCCTCCTCTCCATCTGTACACATTCATGTACCATTAATGCATGTTACTAACTTAACTTCTTCCCCAGAGTCTCTGTGCTTTCTCATCTCACAGGAAGGTCCAGTGTCTGAATGGTGGGTCATGGCTGTGGGGACTGTGGATGTCCTGCTTCCATTTCTGCTACTGTTATTATTGCAATTATAATTACAAGTCATATCTCTGTTATTATTATTGTTGTTACGGTTATTGTTGGTATTATGCTTCTCTGTGTCTCTCTCCCTCCCTCCTTCTTTCTCTGTAAACACAGCCGGTCGAGGCAGATGGCGCCCACCTAGAGCCGGTTCTGTTTGAGGTTTCTTCCTGTTAAAGGGGAGTTTTTCCTTGCTGCTGTCACCAAGTGCTGCTGATGGAGGAATGTTGGTCTCTGTAAATTAAAGAGTACAGTCTGACCTGCTCTGTGTGAAAAGAGCCCTGAGATAACTTCTGCTGTGATTTGGTGCTATATAAATAAAACTGAATTGAATTGAATAAAATAAAAATAAGATATAAAAGAACTATAAATTAGAAAAAATGAAAGAGTAAAATAAAATAACATAAAAAGTACTATAACATTAAAAACTTTTTAAAATTTTATACCTTTACCTTCACCTTATACCTTTAAGTATAATAAAATTTAAAAGCAAAATAAAACAAACTAAATTACACAGCACTGTTAAAACGTGTTTTACTTTGTCATGTTTTCATGATGTTATTTTGATACAGTGTTAAAATATTCATATTTAGGGTTAATATTTTAATATTATGTTTTATGACTGCATTTTATCTCCAGGTGAGAATCAGATGAGACATGGAACATGTGATCTCAGGAGAGTGTAGCTGACCAATAGCAGTAAAAGTCAAGTGTATGTGTGTGTGTGTGTGTGTGTGTGTGTGTAAACAGTTAGCACTGTTAGCATTCTACATTGAAAACAATGGACACAGCTAGCATCAAAGTGACTGAATGAAGCTGTAACAACCACAAACACACAACAGAAAGTTCATCACAGAGCTGACCTTTGAACTCATTCACTGTGTGTTTGTGTTGTGTGTGTGTGTGTGTGTGTGTGTGTGTGCTGTTATCACCAGCAGCTGTCTGTCCAATCAGATACTGTGAACGGTAGAAACAACTGCTGAGTCACTGTTAACACTTTATCACATGCTAACAGAGCTGCAGTGAAACCAGAACTTCCAGTTTGTGTTCCAGGAGAAAGAAAAGCTCATTAACATGTGTAACTCTGCTAATCAGTAAAAATCCAGCTGGATCAGAACCTTTCTGAACACGATATCATGTGTCTCGCTTCATATATTTACTTTAGGACTGATATCGTTGTTTATTCAATATTATTCGATATTGCAATATAACGTATATGTGTATATATTTTAATTCTTCTCTCTCTTCTCATTTTATTTCATACTATAATTGGAACTAGAGCTCGAGGAATCCAAATTTAATCTGCTATGTTGCTGCATGTGACAAAAAAAGCTCTTGAATGTTGAATCTCTTGAATATTTATGTGTAAAATGTATTATAAGCAGAGTTTAATAAAATCTTAAAGAAGTACAATGAAACACCAAAGTATGGTTTATATTTTTGATTTTTCTGTCACTTGCATTGTTAAAAAATGAAATATATTGAGAAAAAAGTTGGAGTATTTAACAAATTCATAATATTTCAAGGAAAGGATGTCATAATTCTTTTTGACAAAAAATATTTACAGTAAAAAGAAAAAAGTATTTTTTCTAGAAAAAAAATGTGATATTGTGAGCAAAAAGGTTATATAATTTTGAGACAAAAGGTGTAATATGTCAGAAAAAAAGTCATAATATTTTGAGAATTTTTTTTAAATAAATTATTGTTTGTGAATAAAAACAAGAGGATGAAAGCTCAGCAAACACAAACATCTTCCAGACTGAAGCTCATGTAAACAGTTCAGGATCAGCTGGAGCTGCAGCTGATTGTTTTCACTGTCGATTCTCTTGATTATTGATTTGTCATTTGCACTAAAAATATTGGAAAATATTGTGAAGTAATCACAGCGGTGATATCTTCCTGTTGTGTCCGACCAAACAAGTGACTGTTTAATACAAATGTTTTAGTGGTTTTCTGTTATTTATATCCTGTTCTGATGCTCTGAATGCTTTGTTTGTGACAGTTTTTTCTACCTTGCTGATGAGCTGATGTCGGCTTGTTTGTTGCTAAGGTGGTTGCTAAGGTGGTTGCTAAGGTGTTTCCATGTGTTGTTCACGTTGTCCACTCTCATATCTCAGATCTGATTCAGCTCCAACATGTACGGATGGATTTGAGAAGTTGACATTTGGAGTAAAGAAGGAGAAAAAGAAGTGAAATCCTGCTACTATAGAAGCTTCCTGAAGCTGACCAATCAGAACAGAGCGGGCTCATCAGGAGGGGGGCCTTAAAGAGACAGGAGCTAAAACGGCCTGTTTCAGACAGAGGCTGAACTGAGGGGCTGCATAAAGGGCCAGTATAAGATAAATAAGGAGTTTTTAACTGGAAATCATGCAAAGATATTCCAGTAGAGCCCCAGAATATAAATATAGAGCTGGAGATGTGCAGAATATGTTTCCTGTCCATTGGCATCTTTCCATTGACTTCATATATAATCTCATCTTTGTGTTCTGAACATGTCTTAAAAGTTTCATCAGAACATCTGTGAGGATATCAGAGTCCAACAGGTCAAGTTGACCTCATGACCTCACAATGATGATGTCACTGACTAAAAGCTAAACACAGTGACTGAGATGGACGACACATGACTGAAACAAGTTCATGTGTATGTGTGTGTTAAATATTCACTGTGGTAAAGCTGACAACAATCATAAAACACACATACACTGAATCGTTTTATCCCCATACAAGCTAGCCGGAGTGCTAAAACTGAAGTTAGCCGTCTCAGCCAGCAGTGTCTAGTGAGCATGCTCCATGGACATGTGCAGTATGTTTTCATTCAGGTAATTTCTTTATAACAGGAAGTGTTTATTTTGGCTTCATGCACCACTGAGCAACTTTCAAAGGAATGAACGGGTCCCGCCTCCAACGCTGTATCAGGATCTCTTTATTCATCCACACTGGAGACTCAGCTGTCAGAGCTGTTGTCCATCTGTTTTCGTTTGTTTAAATGCAGCGAATCACAGCTGGTCTCTGTGTGAGGTGGCCATGTTTGTAGTTTGTTAATGTGTGTGTATCAGTGTGTGTGTGTGTGTGTGTGTGTGTGAGTGTTACCTGCAGTTCACACCAGGCCACCTCCACCGTGGTCTCAGTGTCGAGTCCTCTGTAAACCGACTTGAAGGATCCTCGTCCGATCTCGATGTTGAATTTGAGGAATCGTCCGTCTGGAGACGAAGCGACCGCCTGTGTCTCCTCTTCATCACGCTCCTCCTCCTCCCTCTGTTGCCACAGTAACACCTCCCTGTTAGAGTCTGACAGCGCCGCTGCCGCCTCCTCCCCCGAGTCCGAGCTGCCGTCTGGGTTCACCGCAGTGTCTGATTGGACAGTTGGGTCGTTGTTCCAGGTCGTCATGGTAATGGGAGGAGGAGGAAGAACAGACCCCTCCTCCTCTTCTTCTTTGTTTTCTTTTTTTTCTTCTTCTGGTCTTTTCTCTGTTTCTTCATCAGTGGTCCCAGGCAGCATGCTGCTCAGACACTCCTCTTCATCGTGCTCTTCCTCCTCATCCTCCTCTTTTTCTTCCTCCTCCTTGGTGTGTCGTCACCTCAGTGTTGCTGGTTCGAGTCCTGCAGGGAGTTTGTTGAAACTGGAGTTCAGATGAATGTCGGCCTGCGACACGATGAAGATCTGCAATCATGTTCAAATGAATCAGTTTATTCATTTATAGATTAATATTTGTTTATGTTTTGCAGCAGCATTAACTGAAACAACTTTAATACTTAAATAATAATAATAAATAAGTGAACCACAGATACACAGACTGAAGACATTTTGTTTTTTATTACCTGTGTTTTTAATTGCAATATTGTTTTCTAGACTTTCATAATGAATAATTCACTTTTCATTTTTTTGTTTGAAAGTCACAAACAAAACAAATTAATCTTCAAAATATACTGTATATGTATTATTATTACTGCAGACTGATGAGTTATTTATTACAGCATGTGTAGGCATAAAAACTCAAACTAAAGTTTACTTTACTATCACATTATTTTATGTCATCATATTCATTTTGTTTAATCATTTGATTTAATTTTAGTATTTATTAGTATTATTTTATTGTTATTGTTATTTTTAGCATTTCATTTCATTTTTATGATTAATGTTTGGTTAATAACTGCTTGTTATTATTATTTTAAATGTTGCTTATTTCAGTATTTTATTTTATATATTGTCTGCTAGCCGTGTTTTGTGTATGAAAGGTGATTTATAAATAAAGTTTGTTATTATTAGTAAATGAGTTTCTGTTCTTTGTTAGATGTGATTAATCTGATCAGATGTTTTTTTAATAAATGTATAAAACAGTGAGTAAATATATAAATAAATAAATGGTCGTTGCAAAAGCCATCATGAATATTGATGTTCATGTGTTTCTTTTGTCTGACCAATCAGTGTTGAGAGTCAGCGTATTGGCCCACTTGCTGCAGAGGAAGGACCGCAACACCCTGATTGGACTTTTACTGTTTCCCCGTTTTGGGATTTGTTGAAGTTATGTGTGTGACCCAAAACAACCACATACAACTTCAATAAACATTCCTGTGGATCGTACAGTCAGACATCTCTGGTAAAGTTCTTATCAGACATCCTGCAGCGGGCCAGTTCCCAGTTAACCAGTTTCAAATTGTTTTTACACCACACACTCAATATCTACAATACCAAAAAACACTGTGTTCATTTATATTTACTCCAAAATCCAGAATACATGTGTTTCTCTAATTTCCACAGTCCATATATGAGAGCAGGTGTTGGTGTGGCGGTGAGGTGACTGGAGAAGGCAGAGTGTGTGGCAGTCATGTGTTCACTGCAGCGATTTTACACAAAAAAACTATATGAACACTAAAATCAAACCTGGTGATATATGCACAGTATTCAAAGATATTATTAAAATTGTATCATTGCTCTGTTCTGCAATTCTTCAAAAGTTATTTGATGTCATCTTGGATTTCTACAACTGATGATGATAATTTATCAGTTAGTTAACGTGGTTGAGGTGAAAAGGAATCAGTATATTCATGCTTATCATGGAAAGGCAAGCCAGACTTTCCAGAATCCTGTCACCTGCCACATCCTGACATCATCCTGATGTCATCCTGACATCATTCATTTAAGCAGCTGTGCTGCTCCAAAAATGACTCTCTCCTCTGTGCTCCGGTGAGACAGCGCTGATGAAATGAGCGGACTTTGATTGAGACAATAAAACTTCAGAGTGAGAGCTCACCGACAATAAAACATCAGACACAGTGAGAGCTCACCGGCAATAAAACATCAGACACAGTGAGAGCTCACCGACAATAAAACATCAGACAGAGTGAGAGCTCACTGACAATAAAACATCAGACACAGTGAGAGCTCACCGACAATAAAACATCAGACAGAGTGAGAGCTCACCGACAATAAAACATCAGACAGAGTGAGAGCTCACTGACAATAAAACATCAGACACAGTGAGAGCTCACCGACAATAAAACATCAGACACAGTGAGAGCTCACCGACAATAAAACATCAGACAGAGTGAGAGCTCACCGACAATAAAACATCAGACACAGTGAGAGCTCACCGACAATAAAACATCAGACACAGTGAGAGCTCACCGACAATAAAACATTAGACACAGTGAGAGCTCACCGACAATAAAACATTAGACACAGTGAGAGCTCACCGACAATAAAACATCAGACACAGTGAGAGCTCACCGACAATAAAACATCAGAGTGAGAGCTCACCGACAATAAAACATCAGACACAGTGAGAGCTCACCGACAATAAAACATCAGACAGAGTGAGAGCTCACTGACAATAAAACATCAGACACAGTGAGAGCTCACCGACAATAAAACATCAGACACAGTGAGAGCTCACCGACAATAAAACATCAGACACAGTGAGAGCTCACCGACAATAAAACATCAGACACAGTGAGAGCTCACCGACAATAAAACATCAGACACAGTGAGAGCTCACCGACAATAAAACATCAGACACAGTGAGAGCTCACCGACAATAAAACATCAGACACAGTGAGAGCTCACCGACAATAAAACATCAGACACAGTGAGAGCTCACCGACAATAAAACATCAGAGTGAGAGCTCACTGACAATAAAACATCAGACAGAGTGAGAGCTCACCGACAATAAAACATCAGACACAGTGAGAGCTCACTGACAATAAAACATCAGAGTGAGAGCTCACCGACAATAAAACATCAGACAGAGTGAGAGCTCACCGACAATAAAACATCAGACACAGTGAGAGCTCACTGACAATAAAACATCAGAGTGAGAGCTCACTGACAATAAAACATCAGACAGAGTGAGAGCTCACCGACAATAAAACATCAGACACAGTGAGAGCTCACCGACAATAAAACATCAGACACAGTGAGAGCTCACCGACAATAAAACATCAGACACAGTGAGAGCTCACCGACAATAAAACATCAGACACAGTGAGAGCTCACCGACAATAAAACATCAGACACAGTGAGAGCTCACTGACAATAAAACATCAGAGTGAGAGCTCACCGACAATAAAACATCAGACACAGTGAGAGCTCACTGACAATAAAACATCAGAGTGAGAGCTCACCGACAATAAAACATCAGAGTGAGAGCTCACCGACAATAAAATTTCCGACTTCCGGAGGTTAAAATCCACAAAGAAGAAAAATGAGATCCTGTTTCTTCTTCTTCATGTTTGTTTGTGAAGTGAAACGGTGAACCTGCAGAGCGCGTGCTCAGTCTGTGAGAGCACGAGCTCTATCAGCACTGAACAGACGGTACGAGGAGCTGCAGCAAGCCCCGCCCACCGGACACCTGTCACTCACCCACCTGAGACAGAGAGAGAATCTTTCTTTTTATCATGTTTTACATTATTAATATTCATTATTTAGATCTTTATTTTATTGTTTTTAGTATTTTGTTATTATATACTATTATTTTATTATTTATCATAAAGTTTTTATGCTTTATTTCAAAAAATTTCATCGTGTTATTTTTTGTTATATATTATTTTTTGTTTATTATTCTTGTTTCTGTTGTGTTTGTATATTGGATTATTTATATATTTATTCATTGTTATTTTATTATTTTATTTATATTATATTTTATTTTATAATTTGCTTTCATTTGTTTTTCATTTGTTGTTCATATTATATATTATATAAGTTACATTGTTTATTGTTTCATTAGATTTTTAAATTCTTTTTAATTACTTTTTAATTACTTTATTACAATTTTTAAAATATTTAGTATATGTTGTATATTTATTTATTATTGAAATATTTTATATTTTTATTATATAATTTTGTCAATTTATTACATTCATAATGTATTATTTTAATTCATTTTATATTATTTTGTTTTCTTTTTTATTTCCATGTAAGTTGATTTGATGTGTTATTAAGATATAAATGTTGGTCATGTGACCTCCAGGTGTTATGTCACCAGAAGACACAGTGGTCATGTGACCTCCAGCTGTGACGTAACTGCAGATCTTTAACTCTTTATCAGCTGCAGACTCTCTGTTCTTTAAAGTGTAACTGCACCCCCAGGTCTGAGCCAAACTCCACCCACTGCATCACTATGCAAGGGGCTTGCTTAGTGACATATAATAATAATGAGAGGAAGGCAAACAAGGCAACAACATTTAAACGAGCCAGAAGTCATTTCACATCTCGTCCTGCAGCTCTTCAGCTGCAGCTCTTCAGCTGCAGCTCTTCAGCTGCAGCTCTTCAGCTGCAGCTCTTCAGCTGCAGCTCTTCAGCTGCAGCTCTTCAGCTGCAGCTCTTCAGCTGCAGCTCTTCACCGCTGTAGCTGCTGTTAGCTGCCGTTAGCGGCTGTTAGCTCCTGAAGCTAAAACTGTCTCGATCAACATATATTTGAAAATGAGTGCAGGGCAGGGGGAGCCGGGCGGACGTTATCATTTTACCATTTATATAAATTTCATGATGTAGAGAACTCTACGTCAGCATTGGCCCCGCCTTTTCAGGGCTGATGTTAAACAGCTGATGACAGGTTGAGCCATTTTCAACCCATGAAATGCTGATTTTTATAAATTTGGTGTCAGTGTCAATATTAACAGCATTATTAATGTGTTTGATCACAGATCAGTTATATCATTTAGTTTAAAGCTCAAAAAACAGGTTTTATTGTGAAGTTCCTCTTTAAGGTCTTTATTCCATGTTTTTATTAAAATACTTTAACAGTTAATTGTATAGTTTTACACAATCTAATCTTATGAATTAAAATTGATTATATTGATAACTTAACAATATATACAGTATATATATATATATATATAATTTAATTAATTTAACTGAATTTATTATTATCAATTTTTCCTATTTAACTATTTAAGCACAGACACAAAATTATTTGGCATCATTTAATCTTAATGATGATGCTTTTATTTGTTTGTTTGTTTGTTTGTGTCTCCTCCTCCTTCAGTCTGACTGACGGCTCGCCACTTCTTCTTCTTCTGTCTGTTAAACAGCATCGACATGTAAGTATCGACTCTATTTACCATCTTTTCTTCTGTTGCTTCTGTCTGATTTATTGACGTGTGAATGAGATGCAGTGACAGATCGATCAGAAACTAGAAGTGAACTGATTTATTATCAGCTCCTGAATCTGCAGCTGTTTGTGTTCAGTGTTCACTGATTTAACAGAAAGATTTAAGTGTCAGACTGTCAGACTCATGTTTGCCAGTTAAACGATGAGATAACTAGCAACTCCATTGAAAATCAATCAATCAACCAACCAATCAACCAATCAATATCTCATAGAGAAACGATAAAGAAAACTGCCAGAATACGAAAAAGTGTGATCTGTAGGTCTATAAAAAAGGAGGGAATATTATATATACTGTATGTGTTTTATTGGTAAAAAAATATTATCTTAACCATCAATTATACATTTAATTTTTTTTTGCTTTTGTTTATTTGTTTTTAAATGTCATGTGCATTAGTTTGATTTTCACACAAGGAAATAAAAAATATATAAATTTAAATGACCTTATGACTAAACCTTTATAAATGTAATAAAATATAAAAACCTGAACATTTCCCATTCATACAACAGACTTTAATGATGTTTAATAATAAATTATACAAATTAATAAATGAATGAATATTTCAGGATGTTTGCAGCAGCTTTAAGAAGATTTATATCTTTTCTTTCTTCCTTTCTTTCACTCGGCTGTCTGCTGTTAAATCTGTTGTCTTTAATCTCAGTCTGAGGATTAATCTGATCATCTCTCCTCTGATCCCTTATCTTCATCTTCATCATCCTCTATCTCTCTGTTATCATTTCATTTTTATTTTAAGCTGTCTCTGTTTTCACAATTTCACTTCCACTTTCTAACAAGTCATCCTTTATAAAAGATTTATTTATTAATGATTATTAAAACAGTTAGATCAATTATTAACATTAATAAATGTAATAAAGTTTAGGTTGTGATAAATCTCTCTGCTGCTGACCCCTGATTCATCTTTTCAGCTTTTTGGTTTGTCATGATGTTTCCTGTTTGACCTCTGATCTTCTAAAAAACAGCTGCAGAACATCTGGACCAAACTTCATTTATTAATAACTTTAACAATGTTAACGTTAACAATCACAGACTTTATTATTAACATTTGTAACTGCATTTGGATGATTCTTGATTAAGTGCCTTGCTTGAAGGCAGCTCCTCTGTCCTCAGTGTGTGCAGGTTCAAAACTATGAAAACATTACTGGATAAAACACAGTTAATGAAATGATAGTGATAATAGATCTGGGAAGAAAAATTATACCATGAACAAAAGTTAGACCAAAGCTGTTCTAAAACTTAATTAGCAGATTAACAAGAAAAGTGGTTTTACAAAAATATTGACTTGCTGTGTATTCAGACCACCAGCGACAAAACAACAGGCTACAAGTCAATGGAAGCCGGCGACATGAAGCCACAAACTGACACCCAACACTTGTCGCTATGTGACAGGTGTGACGTGCCACAAATCAAAGTTGAGCTGGCCTCTTTTTTAAGCACTCCAATGATGCTGTAAAACGTCAACCAATCATATGTTTTTGTTTCACCATTTCCACTTCTGTTCTGTCTAAAAAAAGGAAGAAAAACTCATCCTTGCCGTTAGCCAGCTCCCTTTGCTATTTAACCCTACCCTCTTTGTTTCTACCATGACACAAATAAAAAAAATTGGCAGAGGGTAGCAGCTATTGCGGGAGTACCAGGTATGTAATGTAACATTATATTTTTAAATGCACAATGGCTAGCTGTGGTAGAGTGTTATTTAGCTGTCTGATGCTATGCTAGATAACATTAGCTTCTGTGTATTGTGGCACACACAGGGATGCAACGGGGTGGTGAAATGTGATGTTAAAAAGGGGCTCATACATTGATCAAAGCATAGATATTTTTTGATAGCTATCTCCACAAGTGATCTCAACTGATGATCCATGTTTGCAGACACAAACAAGCCCATGACGATATAACCACATCAACGACCGCTTGAGCAACACTTCAGTGGTGACTCAGCAACAATGTAGCTGGCCGTGCTGGACGTTTTGTAGTTTTGTTGCTCATAGTGTGAACACCTTGACTGTCAGATTAGCTGCATGGCAGGAAGACTTGTCTTAACAACTTAATTCTACTAAATCAAAAAAGGAACTCCAACAAAGGAAGATAAAAGGTGAATATCTGTGACCCAGTGAATATTAAGCTTTTATCTTTTGTCACATATCTGACAAAACATTGCAGAACTGCGTCGCTACTAGCAACAGAAAGTCAACTGAGACCAACTGTTGGAGAAGCAGAAAGAGTTCGTCTTTGTTTTATAGTAATTTGAACTCACTACTCGTTTTTATCTCCTTTATGTCACTGACTTTCTCAGACGGATTCAAAATGGCCACCAGTATATGAAACAGTCACAGGAAGTGAAGGTGACAAGTCATGCTGGATTAACTATCAAAGGGAAGACGTTCCCACCATGTCATTGTCGCGAGTGCAAATCATCTGTCTTCTTCTTCTGATCCTTCCATCGCCCAACCTGGTGATGACGTCGTCAGCATTTACAGTGTCCCATATAAAGTGTCCCATTGACAGTGTTCCTGCCAACGTCTGCCAGCGATCTGAGATGATGGACGGAGGACTGACGGTCCACTGCAGTGGACTGAGACTCACACAGGTCTGTGTTTATATATACACTGTGGGGACATGTTCCAGTTTGTGTTTTGCGGGGACACGTTCCAGTTTTTGTTTTGTGGGGGCACTTTCCAGTTTGTGCTTTGTGGGGACACGTAACAGCTTGTGTTTTGTGGGGACACGTACCAGTTTGTGTTTTGCGGGGACAGTTCGAGTTTGTGTCTTGTGGGGACACATTCCAGTTTTTGTTTTGTTGGGACACGTACCCATTTGTATTTTGTTGGGACATGCACCAGTTCATGTTTTGTAGGGACATGTACCAGCTTGGGTTTTGTGGGGACACTTTCCAGTTTGTGCTTTGTGGGGACACGTAACAGTTTATGTTTTGTTGGGACACATGCCAGTTTGTGGGGACATGTACCAGTTTGTGTTTTTGAAAAAACCTGCTCCCAGAGAGATCCTGGTCACAAATAGTTTTTTTTCTTAGCAACAGGAAGCAAGTAACAAACTAATATTACCCTTAATTAGGTAATTTTAACAGACTCAAGTACAGGTATAAATATTATTTTGCAGTTGTTCCAAGCTGTTTATCTCACATTTTTTTGTGATTATTGTGGCTGAAAAGTAATTTCCCCTTGGTTCCAGTCTTTGTGCTACACTAGGCTAAACATGCCCTGGACATATCTCTGTACTGAAGATGAAACTGTTATCCATCAGAAACATCTGTCTCTAATACAGTTTCCTTCTTTAACCTGCTGAAGTGTGTTTTTGTCCTCAGGTACCTGTTGGCCTCTCTAACCTCACCGTTCGTCTGTTTTTGGATAAAAACCTGCTCAGCTCTCTGCCAGCCGACTCTTTCTCTGATCTGTTTCAGCTCGATGAGCTTGACCTCTCACACAACCAGGTACTGAACAAACATGCTTCAACTCACCTTATACTGAAGTGAGGAAGTGACATATAACAAATGTCCCATCGAGTCTGTTTTCGGTTTCTGTTTCCTCTCAGCTCTCCTTGCTGGAAGCTGGCTGTTTTCGCGGTTTGGCATCCTCTCTTCGCATCCTGGACCTGTCGTCCAATCGGTTGTCTTCATTGGACCCGGCGGTGCTCGGCGGGCTGAGAGCACACACTAACCTCACCCACAACCCCTGGCACTGTGACTGCAGGATGCAGGTGAGTTCAGACCGGACCAGAAGAATTAAGAGGGAGGTCGCTTTAGGAGAAGTGAGTTGGATTAATAATGAACAACATAAAGAAAAAGTAATTTATTGTTTTTTTCTGTTTGTGTTCCTGTTTGTTTTTAGGTGTCAATGCCTCAGTTGGACCTGGACCCATCCTCTCTGGCTGAAGTCATCTGCCAGACCTCTGACCTCCCAAACCTTGGTATGTTTACACTCTACTGCCAATCAGTGAGGGGAATTTGTCTCGTCTCATCATATCACATCACATCACATCATGCCATGTTAACATACATTAAATAAAAAAGTTAAATGTAAGTTAGATTGCATTAAGTGAAATCTGAAATATAGTTTAAGTTACGTTAAGTTAAATATGAGTAAAGTTATATTAAATATAAGTAAAAATACATTAAGATACATTATGTCAAGTTACATTACATTAAGTTACATTAAGTTATGTCATCAAGTTATGTTACAATAAGTTGAGTTAAATTAGCACATTAAGTTCCGATACCTTCATTTAAGATGTGTTAAATTAAGACCAATTAAATTTTCTTAAGATGTGAAACTGAGATCCCTTAAGTGGAATCAAGTTAAATTATTGAAGTGTTTGAAGTGAAGTGAATGCAGGATAATTCCAGTTTCAGCCAACGTATTAAACAGACTAAACTAGAACAACATGCTTTAAGACTCAGTATTATTCATTTTAACTGTGAGCAGCAGTGAATCTTCTGAGCAGTTTAACAGGTTCAGTGTGACAGTTGGTGTTTCAGGTTGTAAAGTTTTGTGTCTATGTGTTTCAGGAGCTGTTGGGATGCCGCTGGTCTTACTGGTGGAGGACTGGGATCTGTGTCTGTCTGTGAGAAGGACCACTGATGTGGTGATGCTGGTCATCATGTTCATCTGGTTCTCCACCGTCATCTCTTACCTGATCTACTACATCCAGCAGAACCAGGAGGATGCTCGCCGACACATGGAGTACCTCAAATCCCTGCAGAGCCTCCAGGTGTAGAGGAAAGGCCTGGAGACACCTGAAAACACCTGGAGGCACCTGTAGGCAGCGAGGAAGCTGGAAAAATCATTATTTTCCATGTGTTGTTCAAGTTGTCCACTCTCATATCTCAGATCTGATTCAGCTCCAACATGTACGGATGGATTTGAGAAGTTGACATTTGGAGTAAAGAAGGAGAAAAAGAAGTGAAATCCTGCTACTATAGTTTGTTTACGTAGCCTCCGGAGCCGGAGGAAGCTTCCTGAAGCTGACCAATCAGAACAGAGCGGGCTCATCAGGAGGGGGGCCTTAAAGAGACAGGAGCTAAAATGGCCTGTCTAAGTGGATCACTGGGAAATAAAATATGGGAAGACTTGTAAAATATAACTCCTTTAACTGTTTGTTTGATCAGGTCCAAATTTCTTCAATATTGTGATTAATTGGGTTAGCACCATTGCTACTAATAGTTTTGCTCTTGTGTTGTTGGTTTTGAAAAGATAATAAAAACACATGATGCTCACATGGTCAGGCATGTCCATTTTTTATGAATGAAGATGATTTATCAATGAAGTCTGGTTTCTATTCACGCTATGAGGTCACCACTAAATTTACAGCTATTTTTAAGAGATAAAAGTAGTTTAATATAAGATTTTAACATTATAACTTTATTTTATTTACTGTTCTGATCTACTTAGATTAATATTTGTTTTTTTTGTTAACTTTTTTCCCTGTTGTGCACTGATTAACTCTGAATGTGCTTTTTGTTGTTTGTCTCGTTAGTTTGTTGTTGTTGATTATTGTCTTCATCTGACATTGCCTTTATCTTTGTCCAGTGTTCTGTATGTGCTCATTATCACATTTTTAGTGTGCAAAAAGTCTAATAAAGCCTTTGCTGTGACTTAAATTCCATATATATAAATAAACTGACTCTAAAGCAAATAAAAACAGTCAGAGATGTTTTTGTTTCCACAAGTTCCTGCTGAGTTCATGATTCATTTCCATCAGCAGGACGAGTTTTATTGCCTCATTAAAGAACTCATCATCTTTTTTTTCCTCAGTCGACTGATCAGAGTCTGTTTGTGAGGCTGAATCAGAGGAGTCACACTGAGAGGCTGCAGCTCACATGTCATTATAAAGAGCCAACGAGCTGCTTGAAGAGACTCCAGGTGTCCTTGAGGTTGCTGTAAAGAATCTATTGTCCCACAACACAAACAGAAGAAGAGCTGTTCACAGCTGGAAAAGCTGCTTCCATATAAAAACAACAGTTATTATTATACATTATTGCCTTTATTTGATCTTGTTTGAAGAAAATGATCAGAAAACATCTGAAACAAGAGAAACTGAACAAAGTGACTAAAAGATGATTCTTGTTTTAACTGCATCTATTCATATTGTAGCGCCACTTATGGGTGAAATTGCATCAGATTTTACAGACTTGTTCACTGCCCCCATCTGTACACTGTGGTGGAAAATAACTAAGTACATTTATTCAAGTACTGTAGCTGAGTACTTATACTTCCACTCCACTACATTTCAGATGTCTATGAGTTGTTAACAGCTCCACCAAATAGTGATTTTTCCCTCTAAACTTCTCACATGGTTTCATTTCAATAAATGTTCAAATGATCCAATATTTCAGCAAAAATCAAAGATTAGAGAAAAAGTCCAAAAAGTGAAAACAGATTTGTGTATCAGAACTTTGTTTTTTCTTCTTTCCTCTCCCATTAATCATCTCACGACCCCTCAGATTTATCTGCTGACCCTTTGGAGGGGCCCCACCCCTAGGTTGGGAACCACTGGACTAAACTAGCTAACTGTATATAAAGTAGTTGAAACTAGCTCCACCTCCAGCAGCTACAACAGTAACATGCTGCTTACACACTGATGCTTCAGTATTAATAATCTAATGATGTCATATATAATAATATATCAGTCAGAGGGACCAAACCACTACTTTTACTGCAATACTTTAACTACATCAAGCTCATAATACTTATGTACTTTTACTGCAATACTTTAACTACATCAAGCTCATAATACTTATGTACTTTTACTGCAATACTTTAACTACATCAAGCTCATAATACTTATGTACTTTTACTGCAATACTTTAACTACATCAAGCTCATAATACTTATGTACTTTTACTGCAATACTTTAACTACATCAAGCTCATAATACTTATGTACTTTTACTGCAATACTTTAACTACATCAAGCTCATAATACTTATGTACTTTTACTGTAGTAGGATTTTTCATGCAGACCGTACAGCTAATATAAAAGTTGGTAACCCTCCAGCATCACACTTAAGGTTCTCTGTACTTTACATTTATAGTTTGTTTTGTCCTAATTTGGTTTACTTTATCTTTGGCATATCAGCAACAAATAAATGACATGACACATAGGTTTTGTTTCATACATCATACTTTATTTAGTAGTTTTGACAGTACATGAGCTCAAGCTGATATTACTTATATAAAAATACTGCATTACAAGTAAAAGTCCTGCATGAAAAATCCCACTTAAGTAAAAGTATATATATATACATATATATGTGGAAAGATCATATTATGAATAAAATACAAGACGCAGTTAATGTGGTTGAAAAATGGTCATATTTGTGGGGATTCAGGTTTTCACTAAAAAACAAAACAATGCTCACTAGAAAGAGAGCTGCTGATACACAGATAAAGATAAATGGGCAAAGAACAGAACAAGTGAAAGTCTTTAGATGTGTAGGTGTGTGGTTTGAGTTAATGGACATATTCATAAGATAAACTCCAAGTGCAGGAAGATATTTAATGTGATGAGATGCTTAACAGGGTTAGAATGGAGAGCGAGCAGATCTGCAATAAAAATATGTATGTAGCACTGATTAGATCAGTGTTAGACTGTAGGAGCATTGTTTATTGGTTAGCAGCAAAAACCACATTAAAGAAGTTGGAGGTGGTGCAAGTTCAAGCTTTGAGACTCTGTTGTGGTGCTTTCAAAACGACTCCTGTGTCTGCTCTCCAGGCTGAGGTGGGTGAAATGCTGCTACAGTAAATGATGAAGTATTGGGCAAATCTTCACCGACATTCAGAAGATTAACATCTAACAACAACGGTACTTCTCCCCTGTTGGGAGGCTGAAAGGGCCGAGTGGGAGTGTTTTCCATGGAGCAGTGAGAAAGTAGCTCGAGACATGACATGAAATCAGAAAAACTCTGGTTCACACTCAAACACAGTAGGCGGCGGTAATGCACCTTAATGCTGGCTGCCACCTGCAATAAAAGGGAAAGAAGAAGAAGAAAAACGAATCGAACGATCGGTGATCGAGTAGTCGTGTCAGCGCTGTTTTCTGTGATCCTCTCATACTGCCTACACTATCCCACAATCCTTTGCAATCAGTAATACTGTCCAGTCATTGCGGAGACAAACAACAGAGAGGTGAACCTATAATATTCATATATAAACTGTGTTTATTAAACTTAAACTCTCTGCTGACGGTCAGTTTGTCTGTTTGTCACCCGGCAGCATGAAGGAGACAGCGGCCAAGCGGCGGGACAAAGCGGGGAAAGCGGAGAAGAAGGAGCCGAAGGAGCCGCAGGACGTGGAGATGCCGGAGGAGGAGGCGGCTAACGCGGCCAAGCAGCCCCGAGAGCTGGACAGCCTGACCCTGGACGGTAAAACTGGGGATATATACCGCCGCGGCCGTTAAAAGCACCGGGAGAGCCCGGTAAAAGCACCGGGAGAGCCCGGTAAAAACACCGGGAGAGCCCGGTACAAACACCGGGAGAGCCCGGTACAGCGGCGGGTAGTTAGCCTCTTAGCATAGCCGGCTAGCACATGACGAAGCTAAGCGTCAATAATTAAACTCCGAGAGAGAAAGTTTGTTTTAAAGAGGATGAAGTCTGATTCAAGAGTTCAGGAAAAAATGGAGGGCATAATATTTTGTATGTTTCGGCCTGTTGTCTGCTGTTACTGCCACTCAACACTAAACATGACACATCAGACCAGGAGCCCCAAGTTATGTATGAGGGAAATCTTTCCTAACTGGCCCGAAATTCTCAGACTGACACATTTTTGTTCCTACTTTTAGGACGAGGAGTAAAAACATGATGTCATCTTAACTGAGGAAATCTCTCCCCTCTCTGATGATATTTAGGAACTCCAGGCAGGGACGTGTCGGTGTTACGGTTTAACTAGTAACCGTGTTAACTGGAGACTTTCAGCCGGTTGTTCGTAGTGATGGCAGCTTCTCCTAAAAGCCTTAAATTCTCTTAAAGTCCATGTAAAGGAAAATCAGAGATTTCTTCTGAAACACTTTATACACGTTAGTAAATACTTGCTGAAAACGTGTGAAAAGACTGTGAACTATGTAGTACTGATGTTAAACAGACGGCCGGCTGGTCAAACCGCTATATGTAGCCACAAACTGAACATACTGTGTGAACACAACAACAAAGTAGGTTAATTGGTTGAATATGGGCCACTTTCTGATTGAGGATAACTATATAAAATCCCAGGATAGGTTATATCTTCACTGTCAGCTTACAGCTTACAACTACAGTTTGTTTCCACGTTATAAGAAAGGTTATGAGATGTGAATGCGTTTTACTGAGCACAATTTCACTTCTGTAAATGGTTAGCGTTAATAAACACATTTGAGTATTGATTAAAGTAAAATTGATCAGGCTTTTAGAAGGACACCTACATGTTCTGTTTGTGGTCTGCCGTCACTACTGGGGATTTAATGATTGTAGATTTTGATGGTACGATGATAGTCTGAAGAAAAAAAAATACAGTGTCATGATTATTATGCATTAATGTATTTCACAACACTACAGATGGATAAAATCACATGAGCATTTTTAATTAAATGTTTTATTGATTTGTTTTTTCCCACAACATATCTTTGTTGGCTTTTGTTTTTAACAGTTATAATTAATATAAGATTGAGATGAACTTTATTGATCGTGCAGGGGAAAATGTTACGTCAGTTCAAAGTTGAAGAATGTTGACTATAAATCACTTTGAATGCAGGGGCCTGTACCATGAAGCGAGATCTGCAGGTTAGCCAGATATCTTTGGGCTTAACTCAGGTTTTCAGGTATCATGAAGCTGGCTCACTTTTAACTGGGATAAATCACCATGGCAACTGATGCTGAACAGTTGGACGGTGTCAGATGCCCATTCATAGTTAGAAAATGAATGTGCTCTCTCCTCCTCCGCCTCCTCTCCTCCTCCTTTTTCTTGCTCTTCTTCCTCTCTCCTGCTCCTCTCTCTCCTCGTCCTCTCCCTCCTCCTCCTTTCCCCCCCCAGACATCAAGGAGCATGTGAAGCAGATAGAGAAGGCGGTGTCGGGGAAGGAGCCACGGTTCGTCCTGCGGGCTCTGCGAGCGTTGCCGTCCACCAGCCGCCGCCTCAACACCAACGTGCTGCACAAAGCCTTCACCGGCTTCTTCACCAACAACACCAACACCAGAGACTTCCTGCTGGGCTTCCTGGAGGAGGTGCGGCTCCACGTCATGATCAATGACGGACAGTATTGATTAACCTGTCCTTTATTATTCTGAGCTGTAAACATCAACAATAATCAGTATGTTCCTTACAAGTGTCCAGAGAGATTCTTCAAACTGCTTCTTCAGTGTAGAGCTGGTAACGATTAGGTGATTAATAAATACGTTGATTGGCAGGAAATCAATCAGCATCCATTTTAATAATAATCATTTCATGTAATTGTTTTAAATTAAAAAGGACAAACGTTTGTAGATTCCAGTCTAGTTTGAGGATTTGCAGTTTTTCCGTCTCATATGATCATAAACTGAACTTCATTTGAATTTTATAGAAACTTCCTCCTCTGAGAACCTGCAGCAGCTGTTTGTCTCCATGTTTGACAGTTTATTGACTAGACAATTATTGTTTAGTTAAAGAAGTTATCAATAGATTAATAGATAGTAACCATTAGATGCAGCTCTAAGTAAGGCCAAAAACACACAGAGGTTTGGTTTATAATGAGCTGAAACAGAGAAACTGGAAGCAGAATAAAAACTCTGAGTGATGATTTAAACAAACAGATAATCTGATCAGATAATCAGTATTGATCCATGCTGTCTTCCTGTCTGTCTGTCAGCCGATGGAGATGGCGGACGGAGACGTGCAGTTTCGTCCGAGGACGGGTAAAGCAGCGTCGGCTCCGCTGCTGCCGGAGGTGGAAGCTTACCTGCAGCTGCTGCTGGTGGTTCACCTGACAAACAACAAGAGATACACAGAGGTCAGAACACCTGTCTGTCTGTCTGTCTGAACACCTGTCTGTCTGTCTGTCTGTCTGAACACCTGTCTGTCTGTCTGTCTGTCTGAACACCTGTCTGTCTGTCTGTCTGTCTGAACACCTGTCTGTCTGTCTGTCTGTCTGAACACCTGTCTGTCTGTCTGTCTGTCTGTCTGAACACCTGTCTGTCTGTCTGTCTGTCTGAACACCTGTCTGTCTGTCTGTCTGTCTGAACACCTGTCTGTCTGTCTGAACACCTGTCTGTCTGTCTGAACACCTGTCTGTCTGTCTGTCTGTCTGTCTGTCTGTCTGAACACCTGTCTGTCTGTCTGTCTGAACACCTGTCTGTCTGTCTGTCTGAACACCTGTCTGTCTGTCTGTCTGTCTGAACACCTGTCTGTCTGTCTGTCTGAACACCTGTCTGTCTGTCTGTCAGAACACCTGTCTGTCTGTCTGTCTGTCAGAACACCTGTCTGTCTGTCTGTCTGTCTGTCAGAACACCTGTCTGTCTGTCTGTCTGTCTGTCTGAACACCTGTCTGTCTGTCTGTCTGAACACCTGTCTGTCTGTCTGAACGTCTGTCTGTCTGTCTGAACGTCTGTCTGTCTGTCTGAACGTCTGTCTGTCTGTCTGAACGTCTGTCTGAACGTCTGTCTGTCTGTCTGAACGTCTGTCTGTCTGTCTGAACGTCTGTCTGTCTGTCTGTCTGAACGTCTGTCTGTCTGTCTGAACGTCTGTCTGTCTGTCTGTCTGAACGTCTGTCTGTCTGAACGTCTGTCTGTCTGTCTGAACACCTGTCTGTCTGTCTGTCTGTCTGTCTGAACGTCTGTCTGTCTGTCTGTCTGAACGTCTGTCTGTCTGAACGTCTGTCTGTCTGAACACCTGTCTGTCTGTCTGAACGTCTGTCTGTCTGAACGTCTGTCTGTCTGAACGTCTGTCTGTCTGAACGTCTGTCTGTCTGAACGTCTGTCTGTCTGAACACCTGTCTGTCTGTCTGTCTGAACACCTGTCTGTCTGTCTGTCTGAACACCTGTCTGTCTGAACGTCTGTCTGAACGTCTGAACGTCTGTCTGTCTGTCTGAACGTCTGTCTGTCTGTCTGAACGTCTGTCTGTCTGAACGTCTGTCTGTCTGAACGTCTGTCTGTCTGAACGTCTGTCTGTCTGAACACCTGTCTGTCTGAACACCTGTCTGTCTGTCTGTCTGAACACCTGTCTGTCTGAACGTCTGTCTGAACGTCTGAACGTCTGTCTGTCTGTCTGAACGTCTGTCTGTCTGTCTGAACGTCTGTCTGTCTGAACGTCTGTCTGTCTGAACGTCTGTCTGTCTGAACGTCTGTCTGTCTGAACACCTGTCTGTCTGAACACCTGTCTGTCTGTCTGTCTGTCTGAACACCTGTCTGTCTGTCTGTCTGAACACCTGTCTGTCTGAACGTCTGTCTGAACGTCTGAACGTCTGTCTGTCTGTCTGAACGTCTGTCTGTCTGTCTGAACGTCTGTCTGTCTGAACGTCTGTCTGTCTGAACGTCTGTCTGTCTGAACGTCTGTCTGTCTGAACACCTGTCTGTCTGAACACCTGTCTGTCTGAA
>CM076459.1:10723551-10800258 GCA_038419695.1 Scomberomorus guttatus
AGTTCAGTACCCAACCCTACCCAGCTGGGACTTCTTGGGGGGTAAAACAGTCTCCCTGGAGCTTAATGTAGACCCTGGTTCCTCTAGTGGAAATGCAGGTCGAGGAACTGGGAGGATCATGTGACTTGTGTTGACAGTGTTGATAACAGAAACATGACGCCTCTGTATGTGTTTGTGTCTGCAGGTCCACAAGCTGCTGATCGTGGTGGAGCTGCTGCTGGGAGAGATTCCTGACAGACTTCAGTTCAGACAGCCGTCACTCAAAAGATCTCTGATGCCATATTTTCTGCTCACACAGGGTCAATAACACACACACACACACACACACACACACACAGACAGGTTGTTTATTGACATAATGTTAGAATCAGGTTTAGGTTCAGGGGATAGAGAATACATTACCCCTAAAATAAAGTCAGAACCCTCAAACTGCCCTTTTGAAGGTTTGTCCCAAAGTGAAGACCGACCAAAACATCCTCACTACAAAGGTCCAAAACTCTGATCCAGAGCTGCAACTAACGATCATTTTCTCAATTAATAAGCTGATCATGTTCAATTTCATCAGAAATGTGAAAAATGTGGATCAGTGTTTCCCAAAGTCCAAGTTCACGTCCACAACACAAAAATATTCATTAATTGATTATCAAAATAGTTGGTCATTAATTTTCTGTCAATCGACTAATCGTTGCAGCTCTAGATTTGTCCTCACAATGGTGGATGTACAAGTACACACAAACCGGTGTGATGTCACAGGACACATGAGCGCTGAAACAATTAATCAATTAATTGACTAGTCATTTGATAAAAACTTGTGTGTGTGTGTGTGTAGCTGTGAGAACAGGTAACCTGGCCAAGTTTAACCAGGTGTTGGAGCAGTTTGGGGAGAAGTTTCAGACTGACGGGACGTACACACTCATCATCCGCCTGAGACACAACGTCATCAAGACCGGTGAGCCAATCACACAGCAGAACACCTCTGACATCACATGTTGCTGTGTGTTCTCAGGTGTGTGTATTGAGTCTAACCGTGTGTGTGTGTGTGTGTGTGTGTGTGTGTGTGTGTGTGTGTGTGTGTGTGTGTGTGTGTGTGTGTGTGTGTGTGTGTGTGTGTTCAGGTGTGCGGATGATCAGCCTGTCGTACTCTCGTATCTCTCTGGCTGACATCGCTCAGAAGCTGCAGCTCGACAGTCCAGAGGATGCAGAGTTCATCGTCGCCAAGGTAACGCTGTGACCCTGAGCCTCACCTGTGTGCAGGTTGATGTTGCAGTGTTGTGACGTATCTGTGTGTGTCCTGCAGGCGATCCGTGACGGCGTGATTGAGGCCAGCATCAACCATGAGAAAGGCTTCGTCCAATCAAAAGAGACCATGGACATCTACGGGACCAGAGAGCCTCAGCTGGCGTTTCACCAGAGGATCTCCTTCTGCCTCGACATCCACAACATGTCTGTGAAGGTAACCACACACCTGAGACACACCTGAGACACACACCTGAGACACACACCTGAGACACACACCTGAGACACACACCTGAGACACACACCTGAGACACACACCTGAGACACACACCTGAGACACACACCTGGAGACACACCTGGAGACACACCTGGAGACACACCTGGGACACACCTGGGACACACCTGGAGACACACCTGGAGACACACCTGGAGACACACCTGAGACACACCTGAGACACACCTGAGACACACCTGGAGACACACCTGAGACACACCTGGAGACACACCTGGAGACACACCTGGAGACACACCTGGGACACACCTGGGACACACCTGGAGACACACCTGGAGACACACACCTGAGACACACACCTGAGACACACACCTGAGACACACACCTGAGACACACACCTGAGACCACACCTGAGACCACACCTGAGACCACACCTGAGACCACACCTGAGACCACACCTGAGACCACACCTGAGACCACACCTGAGACCACACCTGAATACACACCTGAATACACACCTGACAGAAGTCAAACTGATCCTCACCTCTCTCCCCCCCCCAGGCCATGAGGTTTCCTCCTAAAGCTTACAACAAAGACCTGGAGTCAGCAGAGGTAACACATCTGAACACACACACACATACCGGGAATGTGTTTGCTTGTTTGTGATTGGTCGCTCCAGCGTCTTGTTGAATTGGGTCTGGATCATCTGTAGGAATGTTAATGATTAATCGATTATTGATTAATTGCCATCAATAATTTCACCGATTAAAAGATAATGCAGAAGACTGTCAGAAACTGTAGAAACTGTAGATTTGCCGACCACGGTTGCGTCAACAGGTGGAGCCTCTTACGCATTAATAAGGTTGGGTTACAGGTGTGTGCTGTCCGCCCGTAAGAGCTGCACAAACTGTAAAACAAACGCACCTCCCTGACGGAGGAAGAAAAAAGTGGCAGCGTGCCTCGATCTGAACTCTGAAGCATAAAGTTGTGAACATTCGTCGCCTGACTGTGTTTTAGCGGTGATGGGCTGATGAAGTCGGAGCGACAGTATTTGTTTCCAGCAGCTGGACTAATGCATTTCTGCTAATGTACAGACGTGATTGGTCAATACTACTCAGACTTCAACCGGAAACGTGTTTACAGAGAACCTCTTTTACATTTATATGATAATGTTACGTGTAATTTACTATTGTAGGTTGCAGCAAGTTTGATTAAATGTTAATTAGCTGTTTGATATTTCCAGCACATGTAATCTGAACTAATTATTTCCTCCAGTGAAGCTGAAAGTTGTGCAGCTGTTTGCTGTTTTTAATACTTTGCATTTTATCGGCCAGTTGTTGAATAAACGGCGACAGATCAGAGCAGCAGCTCCGTTATTTTAAATAAGTCATTATAATTTATCACTCAAGTAACTCGCTGCTTATTGATCTGTTCTTTGAACTAATGACTAATGTAGCTACTCTGACTTTGTGTTGAACAGACGTCACGTCAGTGGTTAACATGGTTTAATGATGGAAAAACGTCCAGCGTATTTCATAAATTGTTAATGATTAACTGACTAAATTAAATCGATTAAAGAAATTGCTTAAAATTTGCATCTATAATTGTCTCTTAAAGTCAGAAATGTTTGTCTGTAAAAAGGTGTGAAGGGATGGAGGAGCTTTCTGAAGCTGTAGGACACTTCTGACCGAGTAAACCCCAACCAAATAATCAATAATCAGTATCAACATGTGTGAGCTGTTCAATCACAGTCATTTATTTCATTTGAATCATTTTTACAGGCCTGAAATGAAAGAAAAGTCATAAAAATAAACATTGATTCCCTCTGATCCTGTCAATCATCTCTCACGGCTGTAAATAATCAATAAAGTCTAAAATTGACTATTATCACTAATATATTGATTGATGGATCATTAGTATAATATATTTGTGTTATTTCAGGAGCGTCGGGAGCGCGAGCAGCAGGATCTGGAGTTTGCCAAAGAAATGGCCGAAGATGACGATGACAGTTTCCCATGATCCTCTCTGCTGACTTCCTTTGCAGACAGGAAGTAGTGTTGTGTGTCCACGCTGTTAGTAGATTAGTTATTACCCACAATCCCCCTCTCTTCCTCTTCTTCTCTTCTCATTGGTCTGGTGTGTATTCCTGCTGTGACCTCTGAACTTTACTCTGTTTGTTGTTTCACTGAAACAAATAAAAATCCTCAGTTTGTTTACATGTTTGTGTTTCTGTGGGTTTCTGGGTAATGTAGTCTCCTCTGCTTCACACAAGCTGAACTAAACTACACTCAGTTATTTAATACGGACACACGAGTATCAAACAAAGTGACATTACTGTCATTTTAAAATGTCAGTATTTTATCTGCAAACATCGATTGTTACCGTGGCAACAGTTTGTCGACAAAAGTGATGCGAGCGTCGCACAGCAGATAAAAACATTACAGACTGAAGAACGTTTAATTAAACGCGACGTGACTGAACAGGAAGCTCTCACAGGTCTGAGCAGTCAGTCTGTCGTCACCTCGCTGGATTAATTATAAAAGTCAGAAACTGACACATAAAATCTAAACAAGTTGAGAGTCGAGCTGAAAAATGAAGTTGATAAATGAATAAAAAGACCTCCTGACGTGTTCCCGTCACTGTAGGATACTGAAGAAATACAATTTATGGAGCTTTGAGAAATTTAGATTATATTCTAATTTGTACCTTGTTTATAAAATTTTAAATGGTTTGGCTCCTCCGTTATGTAACGTCCGTGGACTCTAAAATCCTCCAGAATATCGTCTGTGAGGTTGTACCATAACATATCATCACAGTGCATTTAGGTTATGGATCATCCTACCTGACGACATGAAGAGCTGCAGCTCCTTCAGTACGTTTAAAACCAAATGAAAACGTTAATTATTGTGTGTAACTTTGTCTGTCCTGTATTATTCTGTATGTAAAGTGATTTAAATGCCAACATTTATGTTTGAAAGGGACCATGTACAGTTTCAAATAGAATAAAAAAAACTCCAAATGTTTTGGATGTTAAACTGCGTCTGATCTCACATCTGAGATCATTTTCAAAAGAAGTTTCTGATATTTTAAATGAAAAAAATCAGTTTTGGGGCTGAAAAGGAGTTTTACATAAAAACTGAACTAAGAAACTTGACTGAATTAACTTTAAACTCTGAACTCAAAAACTGAACTCAGACCTCAGAAACACAAAAACAGTTCTTGGTTCTGATCTGAAGAAAATCTCGTGTGAAAGTGCAGTGAAATAAATACATAATGAAACATTTTGGGACAAACAGTCACAGCTAAAATCAATAATCTCACTGACCCAGAAACAGTTTCCCAGCAGCCTCTTTGGTCTGTGTGGACCAAACATTTCATAACCTCTGAAACTAAGTCAGCAGATAATCTGCCTGACGAGCTGAGTCACAACTCCTCGTTATCTTTTTACAAAAGAAAGATTCCCACATTGTTTCTGTTTCACTTGAACTCTAAAAAAGCTTTAATGACTTAAAGAAATGAAATAAAATCTGACGTTATTAAAACAAAAGTGTAAAAAAATTAAAAAACAGCAGAATTAAAATAAAAAACGTTGTTTTTACGTCTCTGCTGCAGGAAGTGAATCGACTCACTTAATTAGCATTTTGACCATTTCTCATGATCTTCTGCGGCGTCTCTGTTGTCATGGAGACAGCTCAGGTGTCTCGTCTTCTAGCAGGTTTCGTCTGCTGAAGAAGGACTTGAAAAATGGCTGAAAGCCAGTAAGTGAACCTTGAGTGTAGAATATTTTATCACAGATTCGTTATTGAAAATTTTCTTTTGCATTAATTTGTCCTAAACTTTAAATATTTGTCATTTAGTTTTCTCAAAAGTTCATCACTCCAAATGTCTTTTTTCAAATTTAATTTATTTATTCGCACTAAGACAAACAAACATGATGCGTTAAAGGAGTAAAGATGGAAAACAAACATCTAAAATTAAAGTTTGTGATTTAAAAGTTTAAAGATTATGAATCTGCTTTAAAAATCTGAATCATGTCTCATGTTTCAGTGACTTTTCCTAAAAATGAAGTTTTATTTGTTTTCCACATTTCAGATTTGAGTTGCTCTGACACTTTAAGACGATTAACACAAAGAAACGATCCAACATCTTTGATATAGAAGAACAGTAAAGGCATCAAACAGTGATCTCAATCAATCATAAAGTTTGAGACACAAACGTAGAGCAACTGTTTATATTTATGACTAAAATGTTAATTCTGCAGCCAGGTTTTATGATTTTGTGATCAATTTTTAATCATGATTGTATATTTTGGGTTACCAGATATAGTAGATGATTAACTGAATGTGTACCATCCCCAGTTTGAACCATATACAGCAAATAATCCTGGATTTTGATGCACTGTCATGTACTGATCATATAGTGTAATTATACACATATTCTGTCAGATTTTCTTCATTGCATCATATTAATATTGAGATCACATTCAGGTCCTGATGAATAACACTGATCATTTCCCACAGCGGCTCTCTGCCCTCAGCCTCAGTCCACACAAACAAATAACAAGCACAATAAAAAAAAGAACGTCTGTAAACTGCAGGAGCTGCATTAAAGGGTTAATTCATGAAGATGTGTGTGTGAGTGTGTGAGTGTGTGAGTGTGTGAGTGTGTGTGTGTGTGTGAGTGTGTGTGAGTGTGTGAGTGTGTGTGTGAGTGTGTGAGTGTGTGTGTGAGTGTGTGAGTGTGTGTGTGAGTGTGTGAGTGTGTGAGTGTGTGAGTGTGTGTGAGTGTGTGTGTGAGTGTGTGTGTGTGTGTGAGTGTGTGTGTGTGAGTGTGTGAGTGTGTGTGAGTGTGTGAGTGTGTGTGTGAGTGTGTGTGTGTGTGAGTGTGTGAGTGTGTGAGTGTGTGTGAGTGTGTGTGTGTGTGTGTGTGTGTGTGTGAGTGTGTGTGTGAGTGTGTGAGTGTGTGTGTGAGTGTGTGAGTGTGTGTGTGAGTGTGTGTGTGAGTGTGTGAGTGTGTGAGTGTGTGTGTGAGTGTGTGAGTGTGTGAGTGTGTGAGTGTGTGAGTGTGTGAGTGTGTGTGAGTGTGTGACTGTGTGAGTGTGTGTGTGTGTGTGTGTGTGTGTGTGTGTGTGTGAGTGTGTGAGTGTGTGTGTGAGTGTGTGTGTGAGTGTGTGTGTGTGTGTGTGAGTGAGTGTGTGAGTGTGTGAGTGTGTGTGTGTGTGAGTGTGTGTGTGTGTGTGTGAGTGTGTGTGTGAGTGTGTGAGTGTGTGTGTGAGTGTGTGAGTGTGTGTGTGAGTGTGTGAGTGTGTGAGTGTGTGAGTGTGTGTGTGAGTGTGTGAGTGTGTGAGTGTGTGAGTGTGTGTGTGAGTGTGTGAGTGTGTGTGAGTGTGTGAGTGTGTGAGTGTGTGACTGTGTGAGTGTGTGTGTGTGTGTGTGTGTGTGTGTGTGTGTGTGAGTGTGTGAGTGTGTGTGTGAGTGTGTATGTGAGTGTGTGTGTGTGTGTGTGAGTGAGTGTGTGAGTGTGTGTGTGTGTGTGTGTGTGTGTGTGTGTGTGTGTGAGTGTGTGTGTGTGTGTGTGACATGAATCAGACAGGAAACGTTTCTGATTGTGAAACAAATCACTGCAGATTCTCACGAACAACATCTGACTTCCTCAAGTCAACGCTTGTTTATTTCTGTTTACAGTTTTACTTTCTGCAACTAAATCTGTGTTTACCCTGAAACTACAGTGTTTGTTTGTTTGTTTTATTTGTTTGAGTTTGAGTTTCTTTGACTGCAGCTTTCACAAACTTTAACCCTCCAGAGAGTTTCTACCTGCAGCAGCAGGAAGTAAAAAAAGTTTTCTGCTGACTCACATTTCTTCCAGGATTTCTTAAACAGGAGAAAAGACAAATGTGACGACACAGGAAAACACTCACACACACACACACACACACTCACACACACACTCACGAATCACCTCCTTCCTCAACAAATATGAACAAACTGCAGTGGAACTTTACAGACTAAATTATGAGTTTAATGTCAAAAATAAAATACTACGAGAGGAAAAAGTTAATAAAACATGAAAGTATAAAAAATAAACCATGAAATGTGTTTTTAAAAAGCTGTGAAACATTTTTTCCCCAAATTTTCTCAAATGAAGACAAAATGTTCAGATGAGACAGTTTAACAGTTTAATATCAACAACAAACAAATAAAAACAGACGTCATAAAGACAATTTACATGAAATCATTCAAAGGAAAAATAAAAACAAAAAATACTGAAAGAAAATTATAGAAATGAATAAAAATGAATAAATACAAATAAGTTTAGTATAAGAAACTATTTTTAATACAATAAAAACCTAATTTAAAAAGCCTTTGAATAATAAAATGGATCAAAATTAAAAATAGAAATAAATAAAATTAAAAAAAATACAAATAAAAACTTATATTTTCAAAATGATTTATTATAATATTCAACATTTTAATAAAATAAATTAATAACGTTTTTATGATAAAAAGGATGAACATTTTAAAACATTCTTCAAATATTTAGTTTTACAGTTAATTTTGTATTTTTTAAAATAAACACGTTCATCTCCTTCAGTGAAACTTCTTTAAAGTGACTCAACATTATTTTATTTTTAAACAGATTTTTTACTGTTTTTATGGTCGACAGAAACTTTACATGAAAACTGATTTAATCTCTTTGATTTATTGCAGATTAGTTTGAGAAGAAATTTCAGGTTATTTCAGGTTATTTTGTGCTCAGGTGATGCACATTTCTAAATTATAAAGTTGTATTTTTATAAACAAACAGTTCAGTTGTTCAGTAGAATCAGTTAATTAGAGACGTTAATAATCTGTTAATGCAGAAAAGCTACAAACACTTTTCATCAACAATCAAACTCTTTAAATCCTTCACAGGAAGCCTGTGAAGGATTTAAAGTGATGTTTTACTGATGGCAGGTATGACCCATGCAGGTTCCCGTCTGATCCGCGCGGCTCTAACGGTTGGTTGTGACGCAATAATAGCTTTCGTCACTCCATGAATAACTCCAGTCGGTGACGGTGCTGCCGTTCACCGTCAATGGAAAATCCCGCAGGAGGAGATAAAAAGTCCAAATCGCTGCAAATGGAAGCTAAAAGAGATTTTAACGAGTTTACCGGCGGACAGACACCGAGACATAGACACCGACAGCCGCCCTGACAGACATGAACACCCTGACAGGTAAGAACAGACCTGAACACCGTGACACACCTGACAGGTGAGAACAGACGTTAATTAACAAACAGGAACAGCAGGAACATGCATGGAGAGTCTGCTGGAGCAGAGCTGAAACTTTAACAGAATTACATTTTTAAAATGATGTCAAAGTCTGTGTTTGCTGACCCCCCCCCCCACCACGCAGAGCATGGACTCACCTGAGACTCTGCACCTATGGGGGGTTATCAGTGCCAAAACTGCTGAGTGATGTTAAAACTATTATTATTATTTATGTTGTTGTTTAGAGCTGCACTGGTTTGTTGATTAGTAAATTAATCACCAACTATTTCCATAATTGATTCATTGTGTTGAGGCTGTTGTTATTAATACACACTAAAAATCACTGTGTTAAAATGTGACCCAGTGTGGGTGAATGTAGCACTAACACAGTACTGGGTTAATGTTGTTTTAGTATTATTTTTTATTATTTACTCAAATCTACTTTACTCTTTTTAAACCTACATGTCACAGTTTGTTATTGATTGTTAATAACTTGTGTATCTTTTGAATGTCTTATGCACATCGTTTGTACAAGAAGCAGTTTTTAGCTGAAGCTTGTTGTGTGTAACACTGAGTCACAGTAACAGACTGCTAAAGTTAACCTGATGTTGTGTCAGTGCTGTATTGATCCAAACTGGGTCAAATATTAACCCAGTGATTGTTGGTGTGTATGATATAGTCTTATCTTAATATACATATAATCTGAACAAATGCTAGAACAAAATAGGTTTATTGTTGGCTAACATCCTGTTTGCTGGTGTCTGTAGGGAAGGTTAGCTGTATGTTAAACACTCAAACATGAACCTGCTGTAAACTGTTGTGGATTTTATTTGTATTGTGGTCACACATCAGTCCATCTGTGAAAACCTGCTGGGTTGGGATTTTTAGGGTTCCAGGTTGTTAAAAACTTCTTTGGTTGGTGTTTATTTTTCTCTATTTGGTAAAAAAAATATTGTATGAAATGTTATTAAACACAAATGGCTCCTGGGCTGTCGACAGGTTTCAGTCTGTGTCTTAGGTGGTTCTGTTGTTTGGTTGACTGAGGAGGTTCTGTAGGTGCTTGAACAAGATCTAGTGTTTCTTTAGGTGGTTTTAGTGGTGAGTAAGGAGTTTATTCAGTCATTAATAACTTTATTTGTATAGCAAACAAACCTTTCATACAAAAAAAAGCAGCTTTAAAAAGTGCTTTACAATAAAAGAAATTACATGCACCAAGTGCTTCACATCAAGAAAGACATAAAATGAACATAAAACATGTAAATGTACATAAGAGGAAAATAAAAACATTTTGATCATTTTAATAAACATAACATTAAATACAGTGAAAATATGATACATAAAATGTGTACTTCAGTGGTGGTAATTTGAGACTTCAGCAAGTATTTTGCAATGTGTGTCAAAAGATGGAAGATAAAACCCACTGATACTTAAAATAGAATACATAATAATAATGAAATAAAATAAAGTCATTGAGGGTCTGGGTGTTCTGGAAGTGGTATCAACCGTTAATAAAAATGATTAATTAGTTATAGATCTTAAATATAATGTATCTGAAAACCCTAAAGTTTTTAATTTTGTCCTTCTTCATCACACCTCATATTGTATCCTGGCACTAATTGCCCTCCATACTGTGATATTTGTGGTAAATCCACTTCCTGTTTCTTCCTGCAGTTGTTGCTCTCCTGCACTGCTTCCTGTTTGCAGTTTTGGTCCAATCAGCTCCCCTCAGCTCGGCGTCCGAGCCTCCGGCAGCGTTCAGAGAGGCAGCTGAGCGAGCGAAGACACTAGTGGAGAAAATCCTGAAAGACATCCCCATCGCACATGCCGCCACCATCACTACTGAGGTAAACAAGACATCTGACTGACTGGCTCAGCTGAACTCCTCTTGGCTGTTCTGTTCTGTTAACCAGCAGCGTTTTCTCCTCTTCCTGTTCTCAGGGTTTGACCCTCGACGCCTCCGGACAGACAACAAACCTGCAGATGATGGTGAAAACGCTCGGCATCCCTGACGCGCCCGTCATCAAACCGCTGTCCGAACGCTTCACACTGGTGAGTCTGCAGTCTGTTCTGGGGGGTTGGAGGGGGTTATTCAGCCCCAGAAGAGGTTTTAGGTGTGACTGGGGAGATCATTGGGGGTCTTAAGGATGTTCTTGAGAAGGTTCTAGGGCTAAATGAGAGGGTTCATTGGGTTACTAGGGGCTTTATTAAGTCCTTGGGGCGAGGAGATAGGTCCTTTAGGCACCTGAGGGGGTTCTTTATGTCCTTAAGGAGATTCTGGGTGTCCTTTAGGTGACTTAGGGTGACTACGAAGTTCTTTAGGTCATTCATGAGGTTGTAGGGCCTATAGGGGTCCTTGTAGTGGTACTTTTGGTTCTTGAGGAGGCTGTAATGGCCCTTGAGGTGGTTCTAAGGGGACTAAGTGAATAAGGGGGTTCTTGGGGCCCTTAAAGATGCACTATGTAAGATTTGGAAACATTCAAAAATTAACTAAAATTATCAACAGAATGTGAAGAAATAACAGTTTTGACATTATGAGATATCTACTGAAGTTAGCATGCTAACCGGCTAGCCCCAGCCTGTGCTGTCACATAATACCACTTTGTACCTGAGGGGTAAGTCACTGTAGCGTCCAGTCTGCCTTCAGTCCAACATGAGAGGAAAAAGAAATAGCTGCCCTGAGCCACCGGCAGTAATGGCAGAGCCAGGCTGAAAGCTCTGAAACGTTTGCTGTAACACTGTCAATATCTTACTTATCTCACTTTATTAGGTTTTAATATTTTTCAGAGAAAGTAACCATTTAGATTCCCAATATGTGGTCAGATTTGTGGTCAGAAATTTGCGCCTATGTTGCTGGAGACAGCTGGTCCTCCCAGCTACATGATCCGATGAACTGGTTGAAATGGAAACTTATACCCTTCTGTTATTGTCTTAAGATTATGTTATACTGCCTTTATTGCCAAAAGCACATGGTAAGACTTTGGCTCTCTGCTTCCCGTGTGAAAATGTTCCCAACAGCTACCATCAAAGGTGAGCTGTGGGACTCGGTCACTGTTACTTTAATTTCTCATTAGACAGAGGCAGAGAGGGAAAGTCCAGGGAGGAAAGGCAGATAAGGATTCAGCTTCAGTTTCAACTCTTAATTCTCAGCAGAGATTGAAAAAAACTCCCCAGAGATACGGTGAATTAATTAAAAATACCTGTTATGGTGACGAATATGGGATGATTGTGACACCTGTGGCTGTATGTACAGATACTGACACTGAACTTCATACAGTATCTCTTCAGCCGAGCAAACTGGGGAATCTGCATTTGTAAATGTGAACTGGTTATTGTAATAAAACTCGCTCTCGGTGAATTCATCTTTAAATTTCCACGACACTGATCTGTGCATCTCTTTGGCAATTTATCGCTTGCTTTAATGTCTCCGTAGCATTTTGATATCTTGACGACGCCATAACACAGATTCCTTTTTAAACAGTAAGCTTTACGTTATATTCAGTGAGTGATAATTCTATGAGAATATTGGTGGTTTCTGGTGATATGCTGCCCCCTAATTGTTTGGTGCAGGTGGCCAAATCTTACATAGTGCACCTTTAAGGTGGTCCTTAGAGTGAGTGTGTTTTTTTAGGTATTCCAAACCTCTAGGAGGTTCTAGGGCCAACTAGCAGGTTCAGTTGTTTGGTGGTATTGTGGGTGGCCAAGGGGGTTCTTTATATCCTTGAGGAGGTTCTGGGTGTCCTTTAGGCGGTTGTAAATGAGACTGGGGAGGTTCTCCTTGTTGTGGTTCTTGGGGTGACAAGTGGTTTCATTCTGTCCTTTAGTTGGTTCTATCAGTTACTGAGGATGTTAATTGAAACCCCAAGAGGCTTTAAAGGTGAAGGAGTGGGTCTTTTGGGTGATTGTGGAGGTTCTTTAATTGCTTGAGGAGGATATAGTGTTTTTTTAGGTTATTCTGTAGGTGACTAAAGGTGTTCTTGGGTTCCTTAAGTCAGAGGCGACTAGGGAGTTCCTTAGGTCCATCGTGAGCGTCTGGGGGGTCCTTGTGGAGCTTCTGGTTCTTCTGTGGTTCTTGGGGTGACTTGGGGGGGTTCTGTAGGACCTTGAAATGGTTCTGGGAGTGATGTGTTTTCTGGGACATTGATGCAGTTCTGTGGTTCTTTGAGGAGATTCTGGAAGCTTGAGGAGGTTCTTTCAGGGTTCTTGAAGAGGTTTTGTTTTGAGAACCTCGACATTCCAGTGAACCAGTGTTTGATGATATTTGTCTTTCAGTATTTCTGTCAGTACACATCAGGACTGTGTGGATCTGCAGATCTTCTTCCAGGCTGTGTCAGTGATGTCATGTGATGTCATGTGTTTGTGTGTCGCCCCCTGCAGGACATGTATGTGAGTCGTATGTCGGCGGGAAGCCGGTTGTACCAGGGGCTGCTGGGAGTTTTGTCGGACCGACTGAGCGGACTGAGTGACCTGCGATCCGAACTCCGAGACCTGCTAACCCAGATCAGCAAGGTAACACTCACCTGAGATGACATCACTGCTGAGCTGTACATATGTGTTTCTGTCCCAACATGCTAACAGCTGTGTGTGTTTCTGTGTGTGTGTCAGATGAGGGAGGCAGCTCAGCTCAGCACCGGCAGTGATGCGGGTCAGAACCAGAGTCTGGACCTTGCCTCTCATCTCCACGGTAACTACGAGGTCCAGGTGGCGGCCCACATGACGATGTCAAAGCTCCGCTCCTTCTGTCACGACCTGATCCGCAGCCTGAGAGCTGTCGCCACCTACAGGCCCAGCCCCGCAGGTGCAGTCTAAGCCCCGCCCACCAGCTGTGACATGGCGCCGCGTTCGAGGACACGCAGGAAGTATCCGACAAACAGGGCGACATCTGACGACCTTCATCACCCATTTATTCTGCAGTTAAACAAAACTGGCTGAAAACAGAAACAAAACAGAAATGTGCTCAGATAACGACCACAGAGTGGAACATCTGTCCACAGGGACAAACTTTGGTGAGTTTTCTGTCGGTTAACGCTGATGGATTTTTAAGTATTTATTTATTTTAAGTATTTTTTCCCTGAAAACTACAAGAAAAATGAGAAGAAAACACCAGAGGTCTCAGCCTGGACTCCAAGCCTCTGTGGTCAGTTTCCTTTTTGGTGTTTAAATATTTTCTCTCAGCTTATCAGCACTTTGTGTTTGTGCCAGAACAATCCCAGAGTGCTTTGTGTGTTGGAGCATGTTGGCCGCTGTCTTATTAGGCGGAGGATCGAAACTTCTATTTGCTTTTTTTAGAAAACATCAGGAATGTGAAGCAGCCGGAGGACAAATGTTTGTAAAACGCTCTGACAGACTGACGGAGATCTGCAGGTCTGAACCTGCTGCTCACGTCTCCAACACTCCTGCAACACACTGAAAACCACTTTCACTTTTTAACAGAATCCCGCAGCGTCAAATACAGCGAGTTTAACCCAGACGCTGTGAGTGATTTCTAATCATTCATTTTAAGAGAGGAAGAAGACAGAGGACTACTAACTATCCTCGATCATCTCAGTTAAAGCTCATTTATGAGTCTTTGCTGGATGTCAGCTGACGTTACTGTGAAGCTCAGATTGTGTTTTCTGCAACTCACAGCATCACATTTCAGGAAAAACTACAGATACATGAGAGTCCTACAGTGCTACAGAGAGGAAACCATCACATGTTGCTGCACATGCATCAGACGTGTGAACACGCAGACAGTGTGTCACATAGTTTGGATTCTATCAACTTTAAAGTAGAGCTGCAACCATTAGTTGATTAGTTGCCAACTATTAAATTAATCGCCAAATATTTTGATAATCGTTTTGAGTCACTTTTTAAGAAGAAAAAGTCCAAATTCTCTGATTCCAGCTTCTTAAATGTGAATATTTTCTGGTTTCTTTAGTCTCTGTGACAGTAAACTGAATATCTTTGTGTTGTGGACAAAACGAGACATTTGAGGACGTCAGCTTGGACTTTGGAAACACTGATCCACATTTTTCACAATTTTCTGACATTTTATGGACCAAATAACTAATCGATCAAGAAAATCAAGAAAATAATCATCAGATTAATCCATAATGAAAATAATCATTAGTTGCAGCTCTACTTTAAAGAGGAACTCAAAGACCCCTGAACATCTCGTCTTTGCTGCCTTCCAGTGGTTAAACCTCACCTGCCGCAGTGATGTCACAGTGTACTCCAGTACGCTGTGACATCACTGTTGGGTGTGGTTTCAGGCTGCTGTTGTTTCTCTGTAATTCTTTCACATTACTGTGAAGCAGCTACAGCAGATACACTCACCGAGGTTCGCTGTCAGAAATATAGAGTTATATTTATTTTTAGCATTTTTGAGTATTTTGAAAATCACCTGGAGAATAAAAAGTATAATTATTATATTTATATATGAATCAATATTGATAAATATATCTGAACCAATCTTGTTATATTGAGATGAGAAGTGACAGATGGAAGAAAAATCACTTTAAACTTGTAAAATCAGTTTATTTATTTATCTGCTGTAAACAGAAACGTGATGAAGTCTCAGCAGCTGTCAGGTATTTATATAATATTTTTATTTTTTACGGATATTTATTAATTATTTATCACATGGTGTAATATTGAATGGTCTGTTTTACTGTTTGTGCAGGAGACTAAAACAACAATATTAGTTTGATATATTTTTAATATCATCTCATACAGCAGAGAGATCCCTTCACATGTTCCGGAGAGATTTGGGAGTAAAAATGAGGTCAAAGGTCATTTTTTATACTTTATTTATGGAGCAGCTTTCATGCAAAGATGAAGCTGAAGCGTTTTTAAAAATAATTTTTTCCTGTTGGCTTTATTTATATTGTTTTTTAAAAAAATGTTTTATAGTCTTGTTATCAAATGTTTTTACTTATTTAAATTTTTGGCCAAAGTTCAAAATGTAACTTGGCTGAATGAATCACTTCAGGAAGTTTCTTGCATTGAGCAACAGCAGTAATGACTCAGCAGAATGAGTTTGTGTGTTTAAAGTGTGTTTGACATGTGTCATCAGTCAGCCTGGTGTCTAAGTAAACCCTGTGGGTGAGCTGATTTGTAAACTTTATTTATTTTTTATTTATGAATCAAATATTTTATAGATTTCTGTAAAGTTTTTAAAAATGTCATTCTTCTTGTTGTCTGATAGGAGTCACATGTTTTGTGTTTATTTATTAATGTTGAATACATTTTACAGTTTATTATAATCTGTTTTTACTTTTTGATACTTGACATGTTTATTTGTTGTTTCTGTGGTGAGATCTTACTGAATATGCAGTTTGGTTCTCACTATAATATAAATAAACAGTTTTCACAGTCAGTTTGCTCTTTAATCAGATGATAAAAGTTATTTGACTTTTGTTGCTTAAAGTTGTTGTTTGGCAGAAACTGTAGATTTTATTCACTGACAAGCAGTAAATACAAGTTTACTTTTCTGTTCATTTTACTGCATTTAATCTAGTTTCAGTAAATGTGGGACTTTATTCATGTCTGCATTGTGACTTCTTATGTTATGTCTGTTTTATTTACAGCACCCACACACACATCCTCCACTCATCACACACCACTGACTCACACTCCCTATTGTCAATATTTAGTTAGCTTCTTTATTTTGGAATAATTTGGTTAATTTGTGTTAATAAGCTTGTCTTCTGTTAAAACTAAGCATGGTGTGTCTCCTATTTTGTTATGACCAGAGAGGCAGGTCATAACAATATATATATATATATACATACATATATATATGGTATATAACTGAACTAGCACCTTTGTTCCAGTTTTACACTAATAGTTACATCATTCAAATATCATTTGGATCTTTAAAAAGTTCTTAATGATAAAACAAAAACTTAAAAATTGTTTTGTACGGTGGCCGACAAGGACAAACATGCTGCAACTCAAGAAAACACATGCAAACAGACAAAACACAAGCAAATTAAGAAAACATCTTCATCCATTTGACAACACATGCGCAGCATTTAGAAAACGCTGCAAATCAGAACACATTAAAGAAACAACAACAGAAGTGTTTCCAGAGGACACTTAAGAGTGATGAACACGTCAATAACTCATAAGCGAAATATTGTTAAAACACAAATGAGGCTTCTTTCCTACCGTAGTAAGGTGGACAACGAGCTACAACCTTATTTTCACCTAAACAAGCCGTCCTCCAAACTGGACTAATAACATTATAATTACACCAAAAAGAGACACTTCAAACAATATTCAATAACCCCTAACCCTTTAATAATAACCGACAGGAGACCACTGATGTGTGAACTGATTTTGGGGACGCTACACTGTATAAGAGTGACGTTACTGAATATTTGAAGTATCTCTTTTTGGTGTAATGTGTTGTCTTGTGGTATTTGCACTGTGTTTTCTAAATGCTGCGCATGTGTTGTCAAATTGATGAAGATGTTTTCTTAACTTGCAGTGCGTTTGCCCTTGTCAGCCACCATAGCTTTATCCCTCTTATGTCTATCAGCGACTCTTTTCTGGTTTTAAATAAAAACAAAGCTTTTGCTAAACGTTTCTCTCAGATTTATTGAAATATTTGAATGTAGATTTCAGAGTTCAAAGGTCAGTCAGTACAGACGACATCAGAAACAAACACATCAGACTTTAGTTTTGACCTGAAAGATGCTTCAAACAGTGAAAGTTAATCTGAATATCCTACGTCACACAAACTCACCTTTTCTGTTTGTGTCTGTTTGAGTTCTTTTCTTCATTGATAAAAACTGTTCAATTCATTTCAGGCTCCGCCCCTTTCAACATTTACAGACTTAAAAACTTTTCTAATTCAGAATTTAAAATCCTCAAAGAAATTTCATTTTCTTTTGTCTTTAGGACACAAACAATGTTTCCGGTCCCCGTTTTTAATTTTTTTTTTTTTTTTTTTTTTTTTTTTTAGGTAAAATACACAAGTGGTGTCAGAGGCTCAGGCCCCACCTCCTCCGGGGGCGTGGCCAAAGAGGGTGTGTCCTCCAGAGGAGGCGGGGCTGGAGGCTGACCCTGCTCCTCCTTCACAGGTGAAACAGTCTGATGTCAGAAACGTCTCTGTTCACCTGTCTGATGGATTCATCACCTCAACAAACACCTGCTGACATCATCAGGTTGTGAGTCCCTGGTATGCAGAGAATTGTGGGATACGGAGGACCAAATGTGTGGTGAGATGTCCTTTTCCTGCAAGGACCAAATGTGCAAGAGCAAGAGAATGTTCTCCAAATCAAACTAAATAAAATTTAATTGGCCCATTTAGTTTTTATTTAGTGATGAAAATGAAAATACATTTCTTTAAAGTTACTTTTTTTAGTTTTAGTCCTAAATTTTGGACAAAAGTAAGTAGTTTGTTTTTGTTGACAAAATGAACAAAAACACAAACAACAGAAGAGAAGAAAAGAGATATCATGAACGTTAAGAGAAATGCTCCAAATTTAAAATGAGTGAGCTTTTGTAATTTGTCCTTTGGGGCCACCGTAAGGAACATATTTGGAAGAAGGCAGAGCCTGAAATATGTCATTTCAAGTTTTCATTTTTATATATTTACTTAACTTTTTTTGTCAGCACTGAGCTTCCGTACAGCTGAAGAAATCAGGTTGTAGTTTTGTTCTTGTCAAAACCTTCCAGATATCATGTTTACATTTGATATTTTTAGGACTTTTCCAGAACAGGATGTGAAGAAACCTCAAGCACAGATTGTTTGTGGAGTCAAACATTCACTCTTGCAGCTTTTTGTTACTGTGCAGATTCTGGATCCTGGATGCCTCTGTCTCCCTCTGGTGGTGGTCTTCAGTTCCTGCGCTGCTCCTGGTCTTTCCTTCGTTGTTTCTCTTTCTGTTTCTCCAGTTTGTCGAGAGCTTTTCTTTCTTTCTCCGCTGCAGTTTGGATGTCTTTAATGCGACGCTTCAGAGCACTGCGATCAGATGAACTGAGCACACCCAGACCCTGCAGAGGACGAGATACAACAGATAAACTACAGCATCATCAGTGGTGGAAAGTAACTCAGTACATTTACTCAAGTACTGTACTTAAGTACAGTTTTGAGGTACTTGTACTTTACCTGAGTATTTCCATGTGATGCTACTTTATACTTCCACTCCACTACATTTCAGAGGGAAATATTGTACTTTCTACTCCACTACATTTATTTGACAGCTTTAGTTACTTTTCAGATGAAGATTTGACACAATGGATAATATAACAAGCTTTTAAAATACAACACATTGTTAAAGATGAAACCAGTGGTTTCCAACCTTTTTGGCTTTTGACGTCTTACAAAAAGCAGTGTGTAGTCGGGGTCACATTTCAGATGTCTATGAGTTGTTAACAGCTCCACCAAATAGTGATTTTTCCCTCTAAACTTCTCACATGGTTTCATTTCAATAAATGTTCAAATGATCCAATATTTCAGCAAAAATCAAAGATTAGAGAAAAAGTCCAAAAAGTGAAAACAGATTTGTGTATCAGAACTTTGTTTTTTCTTCTTTCCTCTCCCATTAATCATCTCACGACCCCTCAGATTTATCTGCTGACCCTTTGGAGGGGCCCCACCCCTAGGTTGGGAACCACTGGACTAAACTAGCTAACTGTATATAAAGTAGTTGAAACTAGCTCCACCTCCAGCAGCTACAACAGTAACATGCTGCTTACACACTGATGCTTCAGTATTAATAATCTAATGATGTCATATATAATAATATATCAGTCAGAGGGACCAAACCACTACTTTTACTGCAATACTTTAACTACATCAAGCTCATAATACTTATGTACTTTTACTGCAATACTTTAACTACATCAAGCTCATAATACTTATGTACTTTTACTGCAATACTTTAACTACATCAAGCTCATAATACTTATGTACTTTTACTGCAATACTTTAACTACATCAAGCTCATAATACTTATGTACTTTTACTGCAATACTTTAACTACATCAAGCTCATAATACTTATGTACTTTTACTGTAATACTTTAACTACATCAAGCTCATAATACGTATGTACTTTTACTGCAATACTTTAACTACATCAAGCTCATAATACTTATGTACTTTTACTGCAATACTTTAACTACATCGAGCTCATAATACTTATGTACTTTTACTGTTACTTGTAATGGAGTATTTTTACTTTGCTGTATTGGTACTTTTACTTGAGTAAAGGGTCTGAATATTTCTTCCACCACTGAGCATCAGTGAATCTCAGGATGCAAACTGATTGGATGAATGACGGGATTGATTTACTATTATCATTTTTATTTTGTTGTATTTCATTGCATGTTTGTGTCTTTTGTCCTTTTGAAAGTAAAATAATAACAAAACCAATGTGGAAACATGAGAATGAGACACCAGAGAGAGTCTGAGTTCATGAAAAACACTAAAACTGAGTCAGAAATAAACAAGAAACAAGTCTAAACTAAAAAACACAAAAGTGTAAAACAAAGTTCTAAAATCAATTAAAACACAACTCATAAACATCAAACTCTAAAACAATAAAAACATCTATAAATGTGTTAATAAAAAGAAAACATGGAGGTGTTTTCTGACATTGAAATTGAAAATAGAGAACAAAGAGGTGAAAAACAAGCGCTCCTCCTCCAGAAAATTAATAAGATATAATTTTCTACATTTTTAGATGAACTGAACTCGGCGTCACCTTCAGTTTGTTGCCGTCCATCTGCAGCAGCTGCTGTCCGTCGATGTCCCTCGCACTGAATTCTGGGACGTATTGCTCCATGTTGAGTCCTCGCAGCCACTGACAGACCTGCTGAGACGTCCAAGAAGACACGAGACAGGACGACTCGTCACACGTCTGAGGAGGAGGAGGAGGAAGAGTATAAATAAGCAGGATGAACAGGTAACAGGCAGGTGTTTGTCACATGGATCCGTGTGTTACCTCGTCAGAGGACTGGGACAGGGTGTGGTACGGATGTGAGGATCTGGAGGAGGAACAGTCGACAGGAGGAGAGGTGGAGGAGGAGGTGTGAGGAGGAGAAAACTCCTCACTGAGAGCCGACTCCTGCAGGACGGACGGAGACACAAAAACTTTATTCTGTTCATTCTTCCTGTTTGTGTCCAAACTCACATAGCAAAACTAAACATTCTCTTTTACAATTTCCTTTCAAAATCTATTTTTGAATATAAAAATAGAAATTTGGTCCACGTCAGTAGAGAAAAATGTCAAAGATACTGTATACAGACCCTTTCCAAAAAATTAGAATATCATGGAAAAGTTTATTCATTTCCATAATTCCATTAAAAAAAGTTAAACTTTCATAGATTATAGATTCAGGGCCCACAATTTAAACGATTTCAAGTATTTATTTGTTTATTTTTACATATTTTGGGCTTCCAGCTCAAAAAACCCAAAAACAGGAATTCAAAAAATTAGAATACTGTGAAGAAATCAGCATTTACTTCTCAGTTTTTGCAGAAAAATAGAAAGAAAATAGAAAGAAATTAGGATCACATCAAATCAATCAAAATATGGTACTTTCTAAACGATATGTCAATGTTCAATACTTGGTTGGGAATCCCTTTGCCTTAATCACTGCCTCGATGTGCCGTGGCATTGAGCCAATCAGCCTGTGGCATTGTGTGGGAGTTATGGAAGCCCAGATTTCCTTGATGCTTGCTGTCAGCTCTTCTTTGTTTTTGGGTCTGGTGCCCCTCATTTTCCTCTTGATAAGACCCCATAGATTCTCAACGGGGTTTAGGTCTGGTGAGTTGGCCAGTCGAGCACTGTGATGGCATGGGCATTAAACCAGGTTTTGGTGCTTCTGGCGGTATGGGCAGGGGCCAGGTCCTGCTGGAAGATGAAATCTGCATCTCCATACAGATCCTCAGCAGAAGGAATCATGAAGTCCTCTAAAACATTCTGGTAGACTGTTGTGGTGACCTTGGATTTAAGAAAGCAGAGTTTACCAACACCTGCACCGGACATTGCACCCCAAATCATGACTGACTGTGAATATTTCACACTTGACCTCAAGCAGCTTGGGTTCTGTTCCTCACCCGTCTTCCTCCAAACCCTTGGACCTTGATTCCCGAATGAAAGGCACACTTTACTTTCATCAGAAAAGAGGACCTTGGACCACTGGCCAACAGTCCAGTCCTTCTTCTCCTTGGACCAGTTGAGACGCTTCCTACATTGGCTCCCATATTGAACCAAACTGAGACAATTGAACCAAACTGAAGCAATTTAATGACACCTGGGGAAACCTGTGCAGGTGCTTTGAGTTTAGTAGATGATTAGTGTGACACTCAGTTTAAAACATTCATGTCCTGCAAAATTAGGGCTGATTTCTTCACAGTATTCTAATTTTTTGAATTCCTGTTTTCGTGGGTTTTATGAGCTGGAAGCCCAAATTATGTAAAAATAAACAAATAAATACTTGAAATCGTTTGAATTGTGGGCCCTGAATCTATAATCTATGAAAGTTGAACCTTTTTAATGGAATTATGGAAAGTAAACTTTTCCATGATATTCAAATTTTTTGGAAAGGGTCTGTATTTATTTAGAAACACTCTGTCCACCAGAGAGCACTGAAATTTATCTTTACACTGTAAAATGTTCCAAACACTCCAGATCCATCTCACTGCTCTGTCAGAGACACATTTATTGATCTTTATCAAACATGTTTCTCATTGTTTATTTAAAAATATAAGGCGGCTGTTATTCTATACTATATATTTATATACTATATATTTTATACCTTCTTTATAGTCAACAAATGTCATGTTATACATACTTTCCTCCTTCTCTACTCATTGGTTCCTACTGAAGCTGTAAATCTTTAACAGCTCACAAATATATTGTTTCATGTTTAAACTAAATCTGCAAGCAGGTACACTGGAGTGCAAACACCTGATACAACTCAAAACTAAAGGCTCACTGATATGAACAGAGCATTTTATATAAATTAGCTCTATTTTTCCTGGTTTAAATAAATTATTGTATAATGGTTCCTACTGAAGATCTTTAAAAAAACACAACACAACACAGACATATTGTTTCATGTTAAAAAAGGCTCAGTAGTTTCCTGAAACAGCTGCTCACTGTAGTTTTTAGCAAACAAACTGGAGTAAATAGTGTGTTTGTTGGGGACTATTTTCAGCAGCGAATGAATCGATACACTTTGATGCTCTGGTGAGTATTTCTGACTCCAGTTCAGTGCTGGTTTGAGTCTAAACATGAAGAATAATATAGAATATCAGCAGAGTTATACTTTAAAATATCTACTGATGATGAATCAGTTGATATTTGTTTCAAGAATAAGGTATTAGTCCAACACACACACACACACACACACACACACACACACAGCATATTAAAGCCATTAGGCAGCTGCTGCTGATGGATGTTTAATGGAGCTCTTTCCTCTGAGCTCTAATGGTGGAGAGAGAGAAAGTCATAAACCGAAGAGATAAAACGAGAGAATCTGAAAGCAGAAGCAAGTGTGTTCACAACACACACACACACACACACACACACACACACTATTCCTACAGGCTATAACAGCAGATTTATCACCAACCACAAAACAAACCACAGCTGTTTGATCATGTGACTGTGGTGTGTGTGTGTCTGTGTGTGTGTTGCAGTGGTTAAGCTAAAATGCAGGACAGTCGTGTCGGACGAGTAAATCAGATAAATCAAATCAATACACAGAAACACAGACACTGCAAACTAATACACCGTGTGTGTGTGTGTGTGTGTTCACATTTAATAGAACTGGGCTATAATTCACTATGAAACCACAGCAACAGAAAATCCTGGTTTGTGATTGGCTGGCAGGTGTCAGAGCTGAGTTTCTGGCAGAGTGAAACAGTATTTAACACCGCTCCCTGTCCTCAGGGTTTTCTTTTTAACTCTTTGTGCTCTTCTTTGACAGTGTTGTACCTTGTGTAAACAAGATAACTTGTGCAAACACGATAATAACCTACGCAAACGCAATAATAACAAGCAGGTACAAGATAACTATTGCAAACAAGATCCATATCTCATGCAAACAAGATCACTTGCGAACAAGATAAGAAATTGTTCAGACAAGAAAATGACTCATTTGAACAAGATAATAATTTAAGGAAAAATGATCCATATCTCCTGCAACAAGATAATAACCTATTCAAATGAGATAATAACTTATGTGAACAAGATAATGTGTGTGAATAATAATAAGTTATGGGAGCAAGATAATAACCTGTGAAAACAAGAACTTGCAGAAACAAGGTAATTTGTGCAAACAATTTGTGGGTATTATCATGCAGGATCATTGTGCCCTTTGAGTAACTGAAAGGTCTTTAAAGTAAAACATCTACAGGAAGCTTTGAATTAATGGACAGTAACACAAGATTCATATGCAAACAAGATAATAACTTGCGGGTTTAAGATAATAGGTATTGCAAACAAGATCCATATTTCATGCAACAATATAATAACGTATTCAAGTGAGATAACTTATGTAAACAAGATAATATTTTGTGTGAATAAGATACATTATGAGAACAAGATAATAACCAGTGAAAACAAGATAGTAACTTGCAGAAACAAGATAATTGTTGTTAACAAGATAATAACTTGAGTTCAAGATAATAAATATTGTGAACAAGATCCATATCTCATGCAACAAGATGTAATAATCTACTCAAACAAGATAACTTGTGGGAACAAGATAATATTTTGTGGGAATAAGATAATAACCTGTAGGAACAAGATCATTTGTTCAAACATGATAATAAATCTTGCTGACAAGATAATGAACTTACAAAAACAAGATCATTTGTATAAAAAGAAAACTTTTGGGAGGTAAGACCTTAATAATGGTGGGAACAAAATAACTATTGCAAACAAGAGCAATATCTGGTGGAACATGATAAGAGATGACCCATGTGAACAACATAATATTTTGTATGAACAAGATAATAACCTGCGGAAACAAGATCCATAACTCATGCAGCAAGATAATAACTTGTGTGTCATTGTGTGTGAATGAGATAATAAGTTATGGGAACAAGATAATCTGTGAAATCAAAATTATAATTTGTGGGTATTATCATGCAGGATCATTGTGCCCTTTGAGTAGCTGAAAGGTCTTTAATGTAAAACATCTACAGGAAGCTTTGAATTAACTGACAGTTGCCCAACACCAGTCAAACAGTCTTCACTCAGTGTCTTCTGAGAATGGTCAGGATGACATGAATTTATCAAGACAACATGGAGGAAGTGTTGAGTTTGTTTTGTACCTGGGAGTGAGACTTGCGGGGTCTCGGGGAGCCCAGCGGGGGGATTTTGGGGGAGCAGGGGGGAGTCCCGGAGGAGGAGAGTGACCCCCGTCCCTCAGAGAACCAGGAGAATGGGACGAAGGATCCCGAGGAGCGAGACGGACTCTCGGACGGCTCTCTGAGGACAGAAGACATGAAAACATCCAACCATCTGTTTACGTGGAGCTTGTTTTCATTGTATTGGTCAAGTTCGAGATGTTAAATGTTCATATTGGACCCACCTGCTGCCCACAGAGAGTCTGTTGGATTTATCTTTCCTCACTCTGATATATGAACGCCTTAGAGTCACCCTGAGAGGACACATTATTACATTTTTACTCACATCAGCGACAAATACTGCTGTCATCATTCTTATATTATATATTCTGATGTTCCACTCAGATGAATTAATGACAAGAGACTGATCAATCAGTCTGGGTCACCGGCTGACATAAATCAGATATGTTAGATACAGACATTTTAAATTGCAGTAATCTGATGTTGGTAGCAGATGGATGCTAAGTAGCTCCTAAGGTGTTACACATGCTGTCTATGAAGTTCCAATTTACATGATTTCCAGGAAATTATTAAGACATTTGTTTGCAAATTATGGACATGCAAAATAAATATTCTATTTATTATTTTCTATTTAACTGGTAACACTTTACTTTAAGTCCCATTAGTTATCATTTATTTATGGTTAATACATGTTTATAACACACTATAATGTAGTTATAAGCAGATACAAGGCCATTTTTAAGTGTTTATTAATGTTTAGTATTTATTATTCCTCCTCCTATGAAGGCATATTTTATATTATTACATCTGTTTTATTATATTGTCATTCATGATCTGTTCATACAGCAGCAAACACTTCTGGGTGTCCACAGAAGGAGTTATATCTGTTAACTAATACATTAATAACATATCTGCTAAAAACTACATTATAGTGAGTTATAAAACATTTATTAAAACTTTATATATACTGATTATTAATGATAAATATGGGGGACTTAAAGTGTTGCCCAGGAACGTACACTAAACAAAAAGTACATTTTCTGATGCTGCTGAAGGAGAACAGGCTGATATTTTCAATCTGAAATTGGTTGACAAACACACAAACTTATTAATTTTTACCTTGAAGCCAAACTCAGTTTGTAAACCTGTTATATGCTCACCCCAGGTCCAGGAAGCGTCTCTTGGTTTTCTTGTCAAAGACGACGGTGGGACTGCCAGGATCAGCTGGGCTGGTGTCCCGACTCCTGTCAGATACTAACACTGACACACACACAGTCATGTTTCCATCACTTCAGAGGACACCATGTTTTTTGTCTATTTGATGTTGTATTTATGACTCATTATGTTTTTGATGACTTGTTGAAATGAAGGGGAGGACTTTGTATAAGCCCTCTGGGCTTCCTTCCTTTCCTGCACAATTAATATAACTTTTTACTGTGCAGTATTTTATTGTAACCTCCGTGCAAATAAACTAAACTAAACTAGTTTTTGATTAAACATATTTCCAGTGTGTCAGGAGTTGAGGAGCAGGTGGACCCAAATGCAGAGACTGGCAGCCAGGCAGGATCAAGAACAGAATATTCATTAAATGAAATCAAAACTGAGACACAGAAGGACTGAACAAAACAGAACAGGTGATTCAACAATGACTGAACTGAAAACTGAACTTAAATACCAACTGAACTAATTGGACAACAAGGAACAGGTGGCAACACACAAGGGCAGGCTGGGAGTGATTGGCTGGGAAAGACACTGGGAGCAGGGCAGGACTGACGAGGCTGATACAGGACAGGTGAGGGGAAAACACAGAACAGGGCTAACGAGGGTAATGCAGGGCAGGTGAGAGGAGGAGCACACGAACACAGGAGGAGTGAAGAACACACAAGGGAAACACAGAGCAAACCAAATCCAACCGAGAATGCAAGAAAATCTTTCAAAGTCAAATAACATAAACAAGCTAAACCAAATGATTAGCCAACATAAGTGTAACACAGAAAACACAAAGAGTCCCAAAACCATGAGGTGATCAACAAAAGCAGGAAAACAGGAAGGTAACAAAATCCAAAACCCAACAGAAAGTCTTGGCAGGATGTGACACAGTGCAGCTCTTCATATGAAAATAAGACCAGACATTGGTATTAACTCAATAAGTCAACACAGCTAACAAAATCATAACATTTCCATCAATAAAAAAAGTTATGTGCATTAAATTGAAATGACACAGGAAAAACAAATGAACATACAATAAGAAAAAGCACTGAACCAGGTGATTCCACTAATTAGTCCTCTTACCTGTGCTAATTAGAATCAGCTAGTTAGTGCATGCGGCTGTTAGTATTTCCACTCTTTTAAAAAGGGTTAGCCATCAGTTAATGCATCATTTGTTACCAAGCTGTCACACAAGAACCATCTCATGATGGGTAGAGGCAAAGAGCTCTCCCAAAACCTTTGCAACAAGATCGCTGACCAACATAAATAAATGTTCCCATAAGCACCACTGGGGCCATTAACTGCAAGTGGAAGCAGCATCACTCCACCATTAACTGGCTACACACAGGAGCTCCTCACAAGATTGCTGACTGGACAGTAAGAAAATTAGTCAGAAGAGGAGCCCAAGATCCAAAAACCACTTGAAAAGCGCTCCAGAAAGACCTGGAAGAAGCAGGTACAGCTGCCCCAGAGAAAACAACAGGCAATGCACTCCACCACGGTCTCCATGCACCATCACCCTGTAAGACTCCATTACTGAAGAAAAGACATGTTGAAGCTTGTTTGAAGTTTGTTACACAACATTCAGAGAAGCCTGTAGATTACTGGAAGAATGTGGTGTGGTCAGATGAGATAAAAATTAAAATTTTTGGCAATAACACTACGCTCCATGTTTGGAGGAGAAATGTCTCTGCATATGACCCTAAAAATACCTACAAGTTTGGAGGTGGAAGCATTACGGTACGGGGCTGTTTCTCTTCTTATGGTACCAGCAGAATCTAAATAGTTGAAGGGAAGATGAATGGAGCCATGTGTCAGGATGTTCTTGAGAAGAATCTGCTGCCATCCACCAGGACAGTGATGATGAGACGCAGGCGGACCTTCCAACAGAACAACGATCCAAAACATACTGCAGAGGAGACTCAACTGGTTCCAGAGAAAGAAAATAAGGTGTTTGAATGGCCCAGTTAGTCACCTGACTGGAACCCAACTGAACATTTATGGAAGGAACTAAAGATAAAGATTCACCAGCGGCCCCTCAAATCTTCCACATTTGAAGACTGTCTGTCTTAGACGAATGAGCCAAAATCTCCTCTGAACACTGTGAGATTAGTTTCTTCATACAGGAAGCGTCTTGAAGCTGTCATCGCAAACAAAGACTTCTCCACCAAGTACTAACTACATTTCAGTTAGTGTGTTCAATACTTTTTTCCTGTGTCATTCCAATTTAATGCAAATAACTTTTTTATTGATTGGAATGTTATGATTTCTTTAGCTGTGCTGCCTCATTGAGTTAATACCAATGTCAGGTCTTAATTGCATGTGAATAGCTGCACTGGAAATATGTTTACTGAAAATGTTGACGTGTTGAAAACTTATTTCCCTACTGTACATTCATTTCCTGGAGATTTATCCTAACTTTAACTATGACCACTACTTGCTTAATCCTAACCTTTACCCTAACCTTAACAGAACCCTAACCTAACTTTAACTTTAAACTAAGTCTTTACGCTAAAATGAATGATTTATATTATGGGGACTTGTTTTATGCCCCCAAAAGGGAGGCGAGTCCCCACATGTGACTGTGTAAACAGATTTATATCCCCACAACATGAGGAATACCTGGACCACACACACACACAGACATTAGTTATATGCAGTAATATGAAACAATAATATATTAGTTTAGTGTCCAGGTGTGTCCAGGTATGTGTACCTTCACTGTCGGGCCTCCTGTTCCTCCTCATGTAGACAGGTGAGCAGTCGGAGGAGGGGCTGGACTTGGATGGCGAGCTGCTGGGCGTCACCAGAGCCTCCTGAGATGTGGCATTGGTCAGCTGGTGGTACCGCCCCCGCGGGGGAGCAGCCAATGATGCACCTCCGTCCTCTGGAGAGCGACGCACCTGAGGAAGTGAAGCAGGACACTGATTCTTAGTTTTTTATTTTTACCTATTTTTAAGTCACACTCAGTAGTTTTCTTTCTTTTTGATGTTTTCATTAATGTTTCCTTTCTTTCTTTCTTCGTTTTGCTGCTCACTGCATTAATATTGATGACAGGAACACCTGTCCTGAGCTCTGATTGGTCTCACCAGTGAAGTGTCAAAGGAGAAGGCGGGGCTTCGAGCGGACAGCAGCGAATCAGGAGAGGGGGAGGAGCCTCGCATAGCCAGGTGGAGAGGTGAGCGGGCGGAGTGTAACGGACTGTCCTGATAACACACACACACACACACACGGTTATGTTCATATTAACATTTGATTATATATATGATTATTATCTTGCATAGAGTTACATCAATTATTCCTTTGGCTAATTGATGTTGTAAAGCGCTTTGAGTGGTCAGTAAACTAGAAAAGCACTATATAAATGACCATTGACCAATATTTCCATTTATCTCTATGAAACACTGATTAATTGACTATGAACCCACCCAGATTGAATACCTGACAAACTTTCTAAATAACTGACTGACTGACTGACTAGTTGTGTCGTCATGTTACTTAAATTGTTCCCTCCAGCGAATCTTTTCTTTCTTTAAATGATATTTTTGCTTTTACTCACCATAAATGACTCAAATTACACATTTATGGTTTTAAATGATTTAACTTGTTCTCATTTTTAAAAATGTCTTTTAAATGAGTCATTCCTCTCTTTAAACTTCAACTTCCCGCTCCCAAAAATCTAATTTCTTTTCTCAAATTAGTAAATTGTCCTTTAAATTAATTAAATTAATTGCTTTGGAATAGCTTTCTTCATATTTTCAAATTACATTCATGGTCTTAGTTGACTTACTGAAGGTTCGACTTACTTAACTTCTTAACTTAAAGTTTACTTTAACGTCTACACTCGTGTGTGCTCTTAAATTACTTCACTTGATTAATGTGGCATTTTCAAAAGTTTTATTTATTTAATTCATGTTATATATGATTCATCTTTAATATGATAAAGTTATTTAATATATTAATATTTACGTCACATCACACACATGGTATTATCACTGGAACGTTTACTCTTCTTGTCGTCCACCTGTGAGTAAACTATTATTTCCCATCAGCCCCGGTGTGTACCTTCCTCTCCAGACTGTCGTCGCCCTCCGTCGAGCTCACGCTGTCACGGTAACGGGACCTGGAGGGGCGGTGCCTGCGGGCTTTGCCTGCGGACAGCTGGGCTCGGCCCTTCTGGATGCTGTTATCCAGCAGCTCGGTCTCAGGGATCGCCTCGTTCAGGTCTGAAACACAAACAGTTCTTCTTCTTCTCTGTTTTATCTCCTAGCAACAACTCACACATCCTGGCAGCTCAATACATCCAGGACATTCACATTTTATCACTTTACATATAAAGATTTATGACTATAGATGTGTGTGTCTTGATCCCTGATGACCCCATCTGCAGGTTATTGATCCAGACTGATCCATATGGATATCAGGACTCATGCATGTTGGAACATTTTGGGTTTCTGTTTCTAAACCTGTCTGACTTTTTTCATCAAGTTTGTTTTCGGACGAGTCTTCCAAGTCTGATTCAACAAACTTCCTTAACGTCACAAAGTTGTCACAAATCGTTTTTTTCAGCCTGATGAATGAAGAGGTGAACGATGGATCAGCTATATGACGCTGCCTTTCTGTTCTGTTTGTAGGGCATGAAATTCATTCACAAAAATGTGACCAAAGAGTAAAAAGAGGAATTTTACACCACAGAGCTTCAAGTCCTGCTGTCAGAAATCAGAAATCAACAATTCAGAAGTGTCATTAGTCAAGTTTCATCCAAATGAAGCTCGTATTTGATCTGAATTTCAAAAATATCTGTAAAAGAAAATGTAGTGAATATTTTTTTCAATCCACTCCTGTTGTGTGAATATTAGCAGATAAACAGCAGGTGGCATTAATTCTCCAGTCGCTGCCATTAAACCGTTGCAGAAGAAGAGAACACAACGAGATGATGTCATTAAAAGAGCGACAGTCAAAGCTCAAACGTTCTAAAACATGATGAAATATGACATTTGTGTTAGTTTCATGTATTGATGTGAGGAAGGTTACAGTCTCCTCATCGCTCCACACAGATCTGATGTTTTCAGCTCTTCAGTGACGTTTCAGTCACATGATTCATGTACGTCATCATTTATTCACTCAGTCTGTTTACATTTGATTTTTATCCTCACACCAAGCTACATGCTAGCACTCGTCAGTCACAACATCAACAATGGCTTCCTCCATTTTGGACTCTCCGGCTCTCCGTCCCCTCACAGGTCAGCTCTGTCAGGACAGCTTGCTGTTGGTAAGCAGGAATTTACATAACTAACAATCTTAATACGAAACATTTGTGCAGATTTACGAGTGCAACGCAGTGATTCTGTTTGACAAACTGATTTCTCTGCAAAATTTCACTATTTTAAATGCTGATGTGACTTTCTATATTTTTCTTATTGTCAACAAATCTCTTGTTTAGATCCAAGCCAACAATGAACTGATCTACTAACAAGCACATGCTCAGTGGCGTCTGCCTTACACAGAACTACTCTCCAGAGAATGAAAACATGATGCTGTTATTAGTCTTTGGAGCCGTTTGTAAACAAACTAACGTGACCAAACTCTTCATGATGAAGGAACATGTGACCCAGTGCAGCGGTGTGACTCACTGACCTGTTTTTAATAGTTTCTGGACAACAACACACAATACTTGTTAGTAGATCAGTTCATTGTTGGTTTGGATCCAAACATGAGATTTGTTGATAAGAAGAAAAATATAGAAAATCACCAGAATGATCTGATCTGTTCCTCATTCTATGAAACAATAAATGAATGAATTAATGAATGATGCTGTACAGAACTGCAGATTTGATATTAATGCTGCAGGTTTTATTTGTGATGACACTACAAGTTTGAGACATAATGAGCTCCTCTTCCTCTTCATCATCCTCCCACTCACCACCAGAGCTCCATCAAATATTCAACATGCTGACCGTCACACACACACACACACACACACACACACACACACACATTTAAAAAACTGCTGAGCGAACCAATCAGAGCTTTGACTCTGTCAACAGATCAGATGTTTTATTTTTATTAATGAAGCTACAGTTCATCAAATGTCCACTAGATGCTGCTCAAACAAAACTCTGTATTCAAGTGAATGGCAAAACGTCCCTCTATTATTATATTATTATTCTAGTAATACTTTTACTACTAGTATTTATTATTAATTGTATAGTTTTATATCAGCTCCTCTGCATATTGTTTTCTTTTTTTGCCAAATTGTTTACTTACTTATTTTACTTCTCTTCTTATTTTTATAAACTTTATTATGTGTTTATATTATATTATTACCATTAACTAGTATTGTTATTACTACTATTATTTTACTCTGTGGACCTCATGTGGAAATGGTTTGTGTAGAATATAAAGGCTTCCTCTCTCTCCTCCCCCACAGCAGGCTGACAGCAGGTTATTTCCCAGGGGAGAGAGGGGGAAGGGGGGGGGGGGGGGGGGGGGGGTAAACCTATAAAAGGAGGGGGGGGACAGGGCACTCCCCTGTGTCAAAAGTGCCCTTAGATAACTTCTGTTGTGATTTGGTGCTATATAAATAAAACTGACTTGACTTGACATGAAGGTTTTGGTGATTTTTGGTAGTGAAACGTTGGCGACAGCTGACAGGAGAGAGAACAGAGATTTAATAAATGAGAGGATGGAGGGATGTGAACAGAGAGATGAGAGAGGCATTAACTGACTGTTGGGAGGTGGGGAGGTGGGGGAGGACTCAGAGGAGAGAACAAATTATATTAGAGGGGGGAGGATAGAGAGACATTAGATGATATTAGAAACTGGAGAAGAAGAAGAGAGAGGAAAGAGGTAAAAGATAAAAAAGATGTAATCTGATGATAAGATTCAGATTTTTTTTCGTAAATGTTTTTTAAATTTTCCATAAATCACCTTAATGAAAAAAAGTTTTCCAAACTGTCTTTCCTGTTCTCAGCTGTGTTTCCATCAGATGTTTTTAATATAAAACTCCACCAAACAACATGACTTTTTTTCCTCAAACGAACCAATTAAACTTTGAAAACTAACAAAAAACAATAAGAAAATAAAGACAACAAAAAATTAACAAAACATCAAGACGACATTTTTTTAAAGCATCAAAAAATGACAACCAAAAAATAGACAATAAAGACAACAAAATTTTTAAAAAAACATCAAAACAAGAAAATAAAACATCACAAACGACAAAGAAAATCAAATGACAAAAAAAAAAACAACAGCAAAAAAAGGAAAACAAAACATAAAAAGTCACATTGTATTGTTTATTGTTATCTACAATAGATTTCTGAAACATCATGTAAAAGTGAACTATAAAAGTGAAAACTTCAGCTTTCATCAGGGGCCAAATATTTCTCTTGGAGGGCCAGATTTGGCCCATGGGCTGCTATTTGCCCACCACTGGTTTAATAATTTAAATGATCCTTTAATGGTCATTACACTGTTTTGAAGACATAAAAATGGAGGAGAGAAGGTGGTGACATGTCAGGGATTATTAGACCAGAGTCCTCAAAAACCACATTAATGAGAATACACACTCTGACAGGATGATGGTAACTGGGGACACGGTGCTGCTCAGATGATACAGGCTGAATTCATACTGTCAGGAACAACAGCAACATGTGATCTGTGTTTATTAGTTATGTTGTGAGGACATAAATCTGCTTATAGTCACAAGTCCTCGTGCCTCCCTTCTGGGGACCAAAACACAAACAAGTCCCCATAATGTAAATAATTCAGTTTTACGATGAGGACTTGGTTTAAAGTTGAGGTTAGTCTCAAGGAAATTAATGTAAGTCAATGTGATGTCCTCTGAAGTGATGGAAACATCACTATGTGTGTGTGTGTGTGTGTGTGTGTGTGTGTGTGTGTGTGTGTGTGTGTGTGTGTGTGTGTGTGTGTGTGTGTGTGTGTGTGTGTGTGTGTGTGTGTGTGTGTGTGTGTGTGTGTGTGTGTGTGTGTGTGTGTGTGTGTGTGACTCACCGAACACGTTGTCTGTATCCTCCAGCCCGGCAGACATGGCTCAGCAGTTACTGATCAGGGAGACGGACAGAAAACGACAGAAAGTGACAGAAAATGACAGAATGTAAAATGTGGAACAAAGACGACAGTAAAATTAAAGGAGCAGTCCAACATTTAGGTAAACTGAACACAGAACACAGAAATGGTGGAAAACAGTTTAACGTTCTAAATCCACAATTCAGTACTAAATATTTCAGTCTTTTCATGTGTTTTCAGCAAGTATTTTCTAACGTTTATAATGTGTTTCAAAAGAAATCTCTGATTTTCTATTATGGACTTTAACATATTGAAATATCCTGTTTTGTCCAATCAACAGTTGAAAACCCGAAGACATTCAGTTTACTGTCAGTTTTAGAAAAATCAGCAAATGTTCACATTTAAGAAGCTGGAACCACTTATTTTTTGCCACTTTTACTTAAAAAAAGACTGATTTGTACAATTCACTTATATCGTCTAAGGTATTATAATATTGTATATTGCTTTTTAAATGTCATCTCTGTAATTTAATGTTATTTTATGTTTTATTTATTTCAATCGAAGATTTCTTTGCCTGTTTTTTTTCCTCTCAGTTTGTCTCTGTGCTGCTGTAACGTGAATTTACTCTCTGGGATCAATAAAAACTGATTTTTTTTATCTTATCAAACCTTGTAGAGATTTAAAGGAATAGTTTAACATTTATTTGGGTAAAATCTCCTGTTCTTCATCTTCTCCAGTGTCAGGTCCAGGACACTTAGCTTAGCTTAGCACAAAGACTATAAGCAGGGGCAAAGTGGAAAAAAAATCCACCTTCCAACAACTGCAAGTCTATCTGATTTTTATTGTGAATAATTATTATAGAATTAGCAAGAAATTGGAAAAAAATCTATAAAAATCAATTATCCCACATGCCCTACATCAGTTAAACCAGTAATTAATGGACATGCCAATTGTTTTGAATCCCATGTACCTGCACTTCACTTCTTAAATTGATCTTAAATTATTTCTAATCTAATATAGTACAAAATGTTTTTTACTTACTATGTTTGTAATATATGATGTGAATGATGTCATTTTCTTTCTTTCTTTACTGTTCTGTGACAGTAGAATCATATCTGAATGTATTTCTACTAAAAGTAAAAGTGGATTTATTGAGACTGGTTTATGACTGGTTTATATAAAAATGAAATATGTCCCATGTAATGATTTTTGTGTCTGAATTTGATGCATCATCCAGCTGCCAGAAATACTCAAATGAGCACAAAATGTAGATTCATCCACCACTGAAAATAAAATGCACACAAATGCACTCTTTCCTTTTGTTTGTTAAAACCTGCAGTGTTGAAGCTGTTGAACGGCTGAAAAAATGAAACTATATATTCCTCTCCTCCTCTGTGAAGTGGGTCAGCAGGATCAGCTAAGTCTTGTCGTCTCCCTCCTGACTTCCTGCCTGAGGACTCTCTCTGTCTTTATAGAGCATCAGTCTGTGTTTTCTGCTGAATTCTTAATGAGGCTTTTCAGAAGGTCAACTGCTCAGAGAGGCCGAGGGGGAGGAGAGGGAGGAAGGAGGAAGGAGCAGCGGGATTTTAGGAACCTGTAGGGACAGAAGTTGTTATTCTAGAAACCAGAACGACAGCGTCACTGAGCTGCTTCAACAGAGTCGGAAAGTAACTAAGTACATTTACTCAAGTACTGTACTTAGGTACAGTTTTGAGGTACTTGTACTTTACTTGAGTATTTCCATGTGATGCTACTTTATACTTCCACTCCACTACATTTCAGAGGGAAATATTGTACTTTCTACTCCACTACATTTATTTGACAGCTTTAGTTACTTTTCAGATGAAGATTTGACACAATGGATAATATAACAAGCTTTTAAAATACAACACATTGTTAAAGATGAAACCAGTGGTTTCCAACCTTTTTGGCTTTTGACGTCTTACAAAAAGCAGTGTGTAGTCGGGGTCACATTTCAGATGTCTATGAGTTGTTAACAGCTCCACCAAATAGTGATTTTTCCCTCTAAACTTCTCACATGGTTTCATTTCAATAAATGTTCAAATGATCCAATATTTCAGCAAAAATCAAAGATTAGAGAAAAAGTCCAAAAAGTGAAAACAGATTTGTGTATCAGAACTTTGTTTTTTCTTCTTTCCTCTCCCATTAATCATCTCACGACCCCTCAGATTTATCTGCTGACCCTTTGGAGGGGCCCCACCCCTAGGTTGGGAACCACTGGACTAAACTAGCTAACTGTATATAAAGTAGTTGAAACTAGCTCCACCTCCAGCAGCTACAACAGTAACATGCTGCTTACACACTGATGCTTCAGTATTAATAATCTAATGATGTCATATATAATAATATATCAGTCAGAGGGACCAAACCACTACTTTTACTGCAATACTTTAACTACATCAAGCTCATAATACTTATGTACTTTTACTGCAATACTTTAACTACATCAAGCTCATAATACTTATGTACTTTTACTGCAATACTTTAACTACATCAAGCTCATAATACTTATGTACTTTTACTGCAATACTTTAACTACATCAAGCTCATAATACTTATGTACTTTTACTGCAATACTTTAACTACATCAAGCTCATAATACTTTACTTTACTGTAGTAGGATTTTTCATGCAGGACTTTTACTTGTAATGGAGTTTTTTCATTGCTGTATCGGTACTTTTACTGCAGTAAAGGATCTTACTTCTTCCACCACTGCTTCACAACACAGAATTCATTTTCATTGCTTCAATAATAAGTTTTTTTTATTGCCAGAGAATTCAGCTAAATTTGTCCTGATGGTGGCGCTACAGGAAAGATCACAGGGTTATTAAAATCTGAAGGGTTCTTATCTTGATGTAAATCTAGTCAGATGGACCACTGAATGGGAAACGTCCCAATCCTCTGCACAGTGGAGGACAGAAAGGTGATGTTGGCGAATAAAGGAGTAACATGTAGCTGAGAGAGATGGCGAAAGGCAGACAGAGAGGTGGAGAGGGAGAAGTGGGCAGGTAGCCCAGGAGAAAGGCCATCTGCTGCCTCACCCTGCAGCCACTGTGTGAGCCATAAACAGATGGACACTGGACAGTCTGTACCGACACTAAAAACAAACAAGAACCAACAAATTAGGGAAAAGACAGAATAAGTGAAACCATCACAGAGAAGCTGTGTATTCACCCTGCTGAAGTGTAGCTGTGTCTCTATTACACGCTACAGTACGACAGACTCTGACTAAATCACGTCACATTGCAACAATTTTTTGTGCGTCGATCCAATTTATTTTGTTTAGTGTCATTTTGATTCTTATTGTGTCAATTTATGTTATTTTGTTCAGTGTTATCCATTTCGTGTCATGTCACATCGTGTGTTATTTTGTGACAACACACAGTGGTTGACTTGCGTAACATTACATCCATTTTGCACATTTTGTGACAATTCTTGTGATTTTTGTGTCATGTCGTTATACGTTAATTTGTTTCTCGTTATGATGTTTCGTGTCATCTCTCATGTGTCAATTTATGTCTTATTTTGTATCTTTGTTCACTGTCCTCTTGTTTCATGTTGTGTCACATCGTGTGTCAGATTGTGTGTTGTGTCATTGTGTAACAACACATGGTGGTTGAGTTATGTTCATTTTTCACATTTTTTGGATGATTTTTGTAATGTTTGTGTTGCATCATTTTATCCTTACAGTATATTGTGCTGTTTTGTGTCATTTCTTGTGCTAATTCATGTCATGAGTGTATAAAATAATGGTTGGTTTGCGGACTCCCATTTTGAAGCGTCAAGTTTGCAATTTCACCATCGACATCTTGACCACATAAGTGACCATATTTGTATGAGAGGGTGGAGCTGACCCTAACGCTAGCTGCTAGCTGCTAGCTTGGTTAGCACTGTGCATTTACCGTCTATGGTAAATGCACTGAAAACACACTGAAATAGCGACGGCCTATACTCTGTGAATCTGGGGTTATGCTATGGTTATGTTACCCAACCAACATTGTCACTGTGGTAGCGACTTACCTGTGACGACACCCACCTGTCACTCAAAGCGGCCATGTCCTTAATTATGCATAACTTAATAAAATTTAAATGGGTGAGTTATATAAAAATACAGTTGTCGTGAACGGGGAAATTAGCTTTAGAGACCAAAACGTTTTTTGTAGCAGGCTGTAAACATGTTTATTTCTGCTGTAAAGTTTTAACATGGGGGTCTGTGGGCTTTTTATGTCTTGATGTGTTTCATGTTTATTATTTTATGTTGAATCTTTTTATGCCGTGTTGTCATTTCATCTCATGTCGTATTTTTTCATGCTGTCATTTTATTATCATGTAATGTGTAATTTAATGCCATGTCTTGTATATTTTTGTACGTGTTGTGTCATGTTTTGTGTCTTATCGTCTCGTTATATCTCATCATGTCTTGTCATGTCACAGGTCCTGACTCTCTTCACGTGTCATGTGTCATATATCTTCTTGGCCCGTCATGTCTTGTGTTTTCATGTTGTGCAATGGCGTGTAATGTTAGATTGTTTCTTGTCATGTCATCTTTTTCATGTTGTACTTCTTTTGGCATCATGTATTATTGTTTGGTGTTTCGGGTCTTTTCATGTGATGTTTTTATTTCATATTGGAGCATTTCATGTCATGTCTTGTTATGTCGTGTTGTGTTTTGCTTGTCATGCAGAGTCGTCCTCTTTCATATTGTGTTGTCGTGTCATTTCTTGTGCCATGTCATGTCCCAACATGTGTCTGTGGTGTTGTGCATCATCATGTCATGTTGTCTTGTTTCATCTTGTGTTGTTTTGTGTAGCACCTTGCTATAAACTGCACTGAACAACATTCACACCCTCCAAGCAAGCAGACATTTACTGAACATCAGATTGATCTGTTAGCTGCTTCTCAGACTGGGTGGAGATGGCCACACACACACACACACACACACACACACACACACACACACACACTCTAAGATCTAATGAGACAAACACATTGACAACAAAGCACAGCTCCTTCCCAGAAGACTGGAGCTCCAGCAGGAAAATGCAGCGTCAGACCGAGAGAGAGACGGAGGGAGGAGGAAGATGTTTGACAGGCAGAAGAGAAGAAAACACATGAAAAGATGGTGGATGAAAAAGAGATTAAATGAGTGATGATAGAGATGGAGAGAGAGAGGAGAGAGAGAAAGACAAGGGGACAAAATGATGGCAAACAACCAAAAGGACAGAAAGAGGGAGAGACGAGCTGAAATATCCGGCAGGTAAACAAAACACAAACAGACAAAACGATAAACTCACCTTTCTCTCTCTCTCTCTCTGACGGTTGTCATGGCACGTCACCCTCTCTCTCTCTCTCTCTCTCTCTCTCTCTCTCTCTCTCTCTCTCTCTCTCTGCCTCCACCAGCAGCCGGTGAATGAGAACCGCGACTCCCAGGGTTCCACGGGGCTTCGCTCCAGGCCAGGCGACGGTCTAGGCTGTGGCTAGAGGATTGTGGGCGCTGTAGTTCCCTCCTCCAGGACTCTCAGGCTCGTCTGTCGACCGGCTGAAAAGTGTCTGCTGACGGTTGCAGGCAGAGAGAGCGAATGCTGGCTCACTGCTACTCAGCAGAATACTGCAGCCTCTATCTGAAACAGCAGCACCAAGGACAGCTGAGACACACTGAGAGGGAGGAGGAGGAGGAGGAGGAGGAGGAGGAGGAGGAGGAGGAGGAGGAGGAGGGATAATGGAAGAGGAGGGGAGAGGTGAAAGAGAGGATTGGATAAAAGAGAGAGAGGGAAGGAAGATGAAGGAAGAGGAAAATGACATGATATATACAAGAATGAAAAATGATGATAAATTAAATATTAAATATTATGGTTAAAAATCAAAAACAAGAAAAATTCAACAAGAATAAGATTGATAAATAAGAGAATGAATAAAAATCAGGCAGGATAACAAATAACTCATGAAAATAATAAAGAGATAATAATAAATACAAAACTATAGTTAAATAAACAAATAATACTAAATAAATATAATAAATAAATGATGATAATAATAATGAAAATACTAAATAACACAAATAAATACAAAAAACAATGAAATATATTTCAAAAAAGGAGGAGAAGAGAGATGGAAAAGTGTTTGTGACAAATGTAAATTAGATGATATATTAAAAAACAGATATATGAATATATGTAAATAAATAAATGCAATCATATGATATACTGTCGTTTGTCAAAGAGTGAAGAGATGGAGCGGGAGGAGAAGAGAGATGGATAAAGTATTGTCAGGGATGAAGAGTGTTTATTGAGGTGTATGAAGAGATGAAGTCAGATGGAAAGAAAAGAAATCCTTTTGTCTTTTGGCAGTAATATTGAGTGAAAAAGTGGATGGAGGTATTACACTGAAGCAGTTTTTCTGACTAACTGTCAGACACACGTCTGTCAGTCAGTGGGTGAATCTGACCTCTGCTGCCATCTGGTGTTTGAGCAGCAGACGACACTCATGAAGCTCAGCAGCTCATCAATAATGAAATCATTATTAAACACAGCATGAAGAGCCAAAACTCATGAAACATAAGAGTTATATTTATTATTTATTTCTCTCTACATAAGTCTGTGAATTACATAATGTCAAATATCAATAATGTTTATAGAAATCATTACACATATTTGTCACATTTTAATTAAGCTTTGTATCATTTGTAGTTTTATTTTAGCAACTGCACATGTGGTTTAAACTCAAAATCAAACACAAGGAAACATGACAAAAAAAGTTGCACAAGAAATTCCAATAATATCAATTATAATTAAAAATGCAGTTAATTATACACATAATAGTTTCACTGTTCATGTTCCTAACTCTAACTCTAACCCAGGATGAATTATAATAACTTTGATCTGCTGACTTTTCCTCCAGCGCCACCATCTGGTTAAAATGTCACTTTATATAATATTTTCATGACCAAATATCTACAAAACTAATGACATTCCCATCAGCCTCAGCTGTAAGTGCTAATTAGCTAATGTTAGCATGCTAACATGCTAAACTAACATGGTAAACATTATAAATGCTAAACATCAGCATTTTTTAAATTACAATGAGACTTTATCTCATCAAAAAATTAAAGAAATAACAAATATTTCCTGTAATCCACATGAACATGTTGTGGAATAACATAAACATTTAATTTGAGTGTTAAATACAAGCTTTTATGAATGTTTGATATGTTGCTGTTTTATTATCCCACTTCTGACAGTTTATATTTTTGTGTAACTTCATATTATTCCCCTCTGTTTTTTGACCTCTGTTTGTTTTTATTTTGTTTTTAATTGCAGTTTTTTTAATTCCTTTTTTTCTCTGTTAATCATTATGTAACTTTAAGAGAAGTGCTATATAAATAGTTTATTATTATATTATTATATTATAGTCAGGTGCTACACTGGTAAAGCATCTACACAAAACTTTGTGTTGTTTTGTGTTGAGATCAGATCTAGACTGTGTTTTGGAAATCCCAGGGATTACCAGAGTACCTTTTGGCCTGCAGCAGTTTCTCTTTCACTTGTACTGTAGATGCTTTACCAGTGTAGCACCTGACTCTGATCAGTCAATAGAAAAACAGGACTTTTGTTGCCTCCTTCTCTTCTTCCAGCACATAAAAGCTGAATGTTGAGTCAGACATCATATTTTCACACAAAACTAACCTGTGATGCTCCAAAGCAGGTAAGAAGACAAAAACAAATAACATGTTCAGTTTAAATGTGACTTTTCTTTTTCTGTCTTTGTCTCTTGAAAATATTTAGTTTATTACACACAATATTTTAGTAAGTTTCTAAAGAGCAGATGGAGAAAAAGTTCTCATCACAAGGTTTCACTTAATTGTTGTTTCTGGAACTTTCAACCACATCTTGGGATGTTCTTGTAAAAGGATGAAAGTAGCTAAAAGCAGTAGTGCTTAAAGTATATCTGTGATCTCATTACTGATTAACCTGTTCATCAGAGTGATGGTGTGAGGAAACAAACTGCTCTTGTGTCTGGTTGTTGTGGTGTTCAACGCTCTGTAGAATATAAAATAATGATAATGATAAATATTATTTTTATAGAAACATTTCATACAGGAAAAGCAGCTTAAAGTACTTTATATAAATTCTATAAAAAACCTTGATGGCACTTAATAAATGTTAAAAACAAGCATTAAATACAATAAAACTGAGTAAAATCAAATAAAATATTTATTAAAACAGATTTAATAAAACAGGCACAGCAATAAAAACCTTAACAGTCCAATATTAAAAAAACAGTAAATATAAAAAAACAGTCTAATATTAAAAAGGTATAAGATGCCTCCAGACTTCTTCTTCTTTAGGTGCCTGGGTTGTAAAATAGTAACTGTCTAAGTAATACTCAGTAAAAAAACTAGTGATAAAATGTTAGAACTGATTCTAGAAGAGACAGGAGATCAGTGTAAAGGAGCTGATATGGGTGTGATGTGGAGCCCTGCACAGTGTGTGTCCACTGCCGCCCACACCAGCAAACATGTTATTTCACTGTGTAGCATTAATAAAGAGATGCATTCCTGTCAGTAATAACATAGTGAAATTACGTTCTAGTGCATAATTACATTACACATTTCTTGATAGTATCTTAGTTAATATGTGCAGGAAGAAGCTGTCTAAAATTTGAAGGATTTCCACAGAGAACTTTTTGCATCACAACAGTTTCTCTTTCACTTTTGAAAACATCAGATTCTGAAGCAGCCAATAAAACAATCCTCCTCCTCCTTCTCTTCCTCCTCCTCCTCCTCCTCCTGAACATTGATCATCAGTGAGGAATATCTGCTCTGCAACAGTAACTTCAGGTAAGAGCATCTCATTACTATAAACTCAAAACATTTGTATAGAGATCTGAGAGACGAGTCACTGATATAACTTTTAAATGTTAAAATCAAACAGGCTTACAGGAAATCTTTAACTCTATCAGCAGGCAGAACTTTGACATTAGAGGATCCCACAAAACCACTTTCATTAAAAATACAATCTGCTCATGTTAATTATTGGGGTGTAACAGGATGCGACCTGCAGACTGCAGCATCACAGTAGGTTACAGTCCACACCCTGATTCTCCTCGTCACACATAAACAACACTCTGCTTCCTGCGCTGGAAGTAAATAAGATGCCGAGTCGTCCAACATCAACCTAAATCTTAGTCATACAGTTCTGACAGGTGTTTCTATTTCTGACAGTTGAGATGGCATCATTTACACCATTTACTGTTTCAGACTCAAAAAACATTTAAACTAATTCAACCTTTTGTATATTGTGCTTAGAATCTTTAAAGAAATTGGAAGACGTGTTTTTAAGTTTAAAACACCATCAGACTGAAATAATAATTCCCTTCTTTTCATACTTCAAGACTTCTTTGCTTGTTTACTTTAAATCTACCTGTTCTTGTTTTTGATTGTATACCTTCATTTTTCATTTATAAGTAGACTCAGTATTTTGACATAATGTTATTTGGTCTGATCATTTATTTCTCGTTCATTTTTTGTACAGATGACTCTTCTAACAGATGTAGTGGGTGTGGTTTGGGATGGTGGGAGAGACCTTATGTGTATGTATGTATGTCCTTGTTGATTGTTTTGTGTTGTTGGATTGTTTAATCTATTATCATTATTATTATGTATTTTTATTTTATTTTATTTTTTTGCTTTTTGTTTAAATATTTAACTTTCATGTTTTGTGCCTGAGGACTCCCTTGAAATTGAGATGGTGCATCTCGAGGGGTTTATCCTCTTATTCATTTTTGACAAAAAATGCAGCTTTTCTTCATATTATTGAGCAAATATGTGAATTACTTTTTTAGTTCAGTTTCTACATATTCTTTGTCTCTTACGTCGTTATATGAGTACAATGTGTAGTGAAATGCTACATGATCCAAGACTGTGCAGGAGAAATGTGTAAAATGTACTAATGTTTACTCTCCTTTGCTTTACAATAATAATTAGTCTGGTAACATATAAAGCTGAGTAGGCTGGAGAAGACGAGGGTTTTCGTTAGTGTCAGACTTTAGAGTGCGAGTATATGAGGCAGCACATATCAGTAAAGACCTGATATGTATCGAATGCAGTCGAATCTTGTCATAAAGTCCAAAAATACATTAAATAGCTTCATGATTCCTTCATATTCCTTAAATAACTTTTTTTTCTGTCATTCTTGTAGACTGCTGACCTCTTAGTGTGAGCTCACCATGGATAATGCTGATAAACTCATCGATAAGATCTTCTCCTTTGTGGATCTACAGAAGGAATGTGCAGACAAATTGAATGAACTGGCCAGTGAGCTGGAGGGGTACAAGAAGAATGTAAATGTCAGTAAGATTGTTGGTAGCTCTTTGTCTGTAGGTGGTGCAAGTGCTCTGACAGTGGCAGGTTTAACAGCCATCTGCACTGGAGGATTAGCGATACCTTTCCTAGCTGCAGCAGGTACAGTAGCATCAGGGCTTGGTTTGGCTACCAATATAACATCAGACGTTGTTGATGCTGTCAAAACAAGTTCTGTCATGGAAGATGCAAAGCAGATTTCAAAGAAGATCCAGAATCTTGAAAATGAAATCCAGGAACTCACTGGATCACTGGTGAAGAAGGCAAAGTCTGGTTCCCGCAGTGATGTTCCTCCTGAAGTTTATATTGTGGATCAAATCCTGAGAACAATAGCCAAACGAAATGGACTGAAGTTAAATGATAAGATCAATGTGCTCACATTGGTATCTGATTTATCTGTAAAGAAGATCTTTGAGAAGGATAAAGATTTTGGTCTTCTGAGAAAGACCACACTGGAGTTGCCACTGCTTTCAGAGTTTGTTACAGAGCTGACCTTAAAAGAAATTGCCAAAGCAGGATCAAAAAAAGCAGGGAAAGAAGTGATGAAAAAAGGAGTCTCTAAAGCTGTGGCCTCCATGGGACTGGCTGCATCAGCAAAAGTGATTGGACGTGTAAGTATCAAAGACAGCCACACAAAAGATCGAGGTTAGGAATTGTTTTTTTTTTCTTTTTACAATTTTACTAACATCCTTTATCCTCTACTGCCAAAAAACCCTTTAACAGTGGAAAATGAAGAAAGTTCAGGAAGAGCAACAGAGGTGGATCCCTCTGCAGGACAAACAGGAAATAAATGTTGTATGCATAGAAAAGACATACAGTACATTAGTACAGTACAGTATATTAAGAATCTGATCAGGAAGATGTCAAGGAGACATGAGGAAGAAAAACAGTGTTACTGTGCCACAGGTCTAAAAGTATTTCCAATCCCACTGATTACAATGTTCAACACCAGATTCATATTTCAACTAATCAATTAAATTCATTATAATAACTTAGACATGGAACAAAATAACACAATATATTGTATTGTACCATTTGTGCCTTTCTTATTGTTATTAATTATAAGGTGTTGATTTTCAGGTTGGTGGAGGAGCTGTTGGACTTTTGTTTTCAGTTCCTGAGTTAATTGACGACTGTCACAATCTGGAGAACTGTGAGACAGAAGCCAGTCGCAGTCTGAGAGAGATGGCTAAGGCCATACAAACTGCCTCTGAAGAGATGAAAACAGAACTGGATCAAATCAAGTGAGTCTCAGTTCTGTAGCTACACATGCAACGTTTCAATTCCAGGTTTAAGGTCAAATTATGAAAGTGAAAAGGAAAACACGTTAAAGAACACATCCGGAGGTGGTCAGGCTCACATTGTGATCGGATCTCAGCAGGTGTGAATGTCATCTGTACAGCGTGACCACATTCCTATGAAAGAATTCAGCCCAATAAGTTGAAAGGTCACCTAGCTCCGCCCCTTCCTGCCAACTAAAGCAAAAACTACAACAGCAGCAGCCAGAAGTCTTCCCTCGCAAGTCATTCAGAAAAGAATGACGTCAGTTCGTGGCAGCAGTTTCTTTGATCTGGAACGCTCCATGTTAACAAGGATGTGTTATAATACCAGGTGTAAATGCAGAGACCCATGGATCAGATGTTATTTTCCAGACAACATATCCAGATACAAATTACATGTTAATAGCAGCTGAACAGGACCTTCATGTCAGACTGGTGGGTAAGGCTGTTTGCTGAAACGTTGGTCTTCAGTAGCTGAAATAAAAGTTGGCATCTGAGTCATGAGTGTGTGGATTTCCCATTCTTTCTTTGATGTTTTGATGTCTAGTTTGCATTTTCCTTCAGTTCCATAACTGACTGCTCAATGTTACTACGACTACCACAAACACAGGTTTTACTTCACTGGTCAAGTTCACTTGTTCCCTTGAATGACTATATTTATACAGTTTACTGTAAATACTATGATGAAAAATAGCCTCTGGTAACATGTACAAACATACAGTAACATGGACATTATGACTAAGATGCCTCTTTTGTCATTTCCTCTTGCAGAGAGCTGTGTCAGAAGATAGCTGACATGAAGTGCTGGAAGAAGTACGCCAGGAGGAGCTCTCGTAAAAGGAGGTTGAGGAATATGTTGTGTTTTTAGAGTCACCAAACGTTTGTCCTCTCTTCTTGGTCTCCTTTCATGTTGTCCAGCCCACTGCACATGTGCATTAGTGTCTCTCTCTGGCTCCGCCCACTGGGATGATGTCACACACACATAAAATGAGCTTTTGTAGTCTCTCGGAAAGTTTTAAAGCTAGTGCTTTGAACATTCATGACACAAAGAGTAATGACCAGTACAGTCCATCCATGCTCAATACTTTCCTCCTTCTCTACTCTGTCTGTGGCTCTAAGCTCATTGGTTCCTACTGAAGATCTTTAAAAACTATAAAATATATAGTTTCATGTTTAAAATGACTCAGTAATTTACTAAAACTAATCTAATGTCATGGTGAGTCCTACCCTGTCTCAACTCAAACTCGTATTGTCCCTCTCCAGCTTCAGGCTATGTGCCTTTGCCTTTCTTACATATATACATGTATATACTGTTTGTAGTGTAATATTAGTCAATGTGCTGATTTATCACCTGGCCTTCCCTGGACTTTGATCTCTGGACTTTGATCTGAATTTTACCTTGAATGACAGGACATATACTGGGTTTTTAGACCTGCTGCCTGTCTGTGACCTGCTGTCTGTCTTCTTCTGTATGTTTCACCTCTCTGCTCTTTATTTGTAATAAAACAATAATCTGACTTCATTTAATTAAAAATCAACTCAAGCTTCATTCTAAAAGGGTTTTTTTTTTCACCAGTCAATGCTGCAGTACAAAGCCACTCCGGCTGCAGCGCCTCTCTTTTGAAGGCACCTCTAAAAAAATGAAGAAAAGTAGTTTGTAGTTCCAGACAGATCGCCAGATGACGTGAGGACCATTTTCAGATGTTGTCTAGGGCACCACAGAGGCTAGAGCTGGCACTAATGTGAGAAATAATTAGTGTATTATTGGTATTTATTGTACAGTATCAGTGTATTTGTACAGCGGTTCTCAAAGTGGGGTCCGGGGGCACTGAGGGCCCTCCAGGGGGTAATTTCACTATTATTTCATTGACTAGAAGTTATCCCATTGAGAGAATGCATAAGAGGTTTCACACTCTTCACTGTTATCTGCCCACCTACAGTGTATAAGTATATTTAAAGAAACATGTAGTATATAATTTGTGAGGATTTTGTGTGCTGAGCTTTAAAGCTGAGCTGTACAATGAGCTGTGTGGTGTCTGGACATCATTTAATTTGATCAGACATGATGGATTTGATTTAATTGAATTGAACTGACTGGAGAATCATGTGATATTTGGGTGAATAAGTGCTTCACTTCCTAAACTGGATCATCTGGGAGGGTATACTCTTCTGGGGTTTAAATATTCTCCAATTTTCAGATTTTGATATATATCAAACTTTACTAACTACAACTATACGTACTTCATGTCTATATTAGTATTCTATTTGGGGATTTACTCTGTGATGGTATTTCTTTCCTGCACAGGGTCTTTTATTGTTGTGGGTTGGAGTTATGTTTTATGAGAGGTCAGAAGTCACAAAAATTCAGAAACCAAAACCAAAAATCAAATAAGTAGAAAAAAATGGAGTTGAAGAGGACTTTAAACTAGCTGCTCATAAAACAGAAACTGGTTTGACTCATGCAGCCCACACACGTGTATGTATGCCAGTGTGTAAACAGTATAACACTGAACTAATATTTGTAGTAATTTACATTGACATTATTTTGAACTATTGTCATTTTGTATAATAATACATTGGTGTTTAAATGCTAGTTTGTTGGGACAACAGCAAACAGTTTCAATAACTTATTATCCAACAGATGTCACCATTGTCAGTTATAAGTTTGAGTAACACACTTATGTGTTTACGCTTTAGCAGTAATAAAGCAAGGCTACTTTATTTGTATAGTACCTTTCAAATGCAAAGGAAATGAAAAGTTCTTTACATAAGGTTAAACAGTCTATTAAAATTAAATAAAACTAGAAAACATAAGAGATCAGAAAGAGTTATGCAGTGATATGTTGCCCCAAGTTCAATAAAGAAAATAAAAATGCAGCAGAGAGATATTTAAAACAAGCCTCCATCGCTGCAGTGAGTCCTCACCAGTAAACCCCAATATAACACTGTGATGTCTCTAAAGGATTTCACTTTTTATCTGTCAGCAGATCATGTAGCTGCAGTTCTATGTAAAACATATAAAATAAAGTTTATAATCTACAAACTAAATGTTCCAGTTTGAACTTTTTATCAACTGCTCCAACAACAAGTGGAGTCACAAAAACCATCAAGCGCTACAACGAAACTGGCACACATGAGGACCGACCCAGGAAAGAAAGACCAAGAGTCACCTCTGCTTCTGAGGACAAGTTCATCTGAGTCACCAGCCTCAGAAATCGCAAGTTAACAGCAGCTCAGATCAGAGACCAGATGAATGCCACACAGAGTTCTAGCAGCAGACCCATCTCTTGAACAACTGTTAAGAGGAGACTGAGCGAATCAGGCCTTCATGGTCAAATAGCTGCTAGGAAACCACTGCTAAGGAGAGGCAACAAGCAGAAGAGATTTGTTTGGGCCAAGAAACACAAGGAATGGACATTAGACCAGTGGAAATCTGTGCTTTGGTCTGATGAGTCCAAATTTGAGATCTTTGGTTCCAACCGCCGTGTCTTTGTGAGACGCAGAAAAGGTGAACGGATGGATTCCACATGCCTGGTTCCCACTGTGAAGCATGGAGGAGGAGGTGTGATGGTGTGGGGGTGTTTTACTGGTGACACTGTTGGGGATGTATTCAAAATTGAAGACACACTGAACCAGCATGGCTACCACAGCATCCTGCAGCGACATGCCATCCCATCCGGTTTGCGTTTAGTTGGACGATCATTTATTTTTCAACAGGACAATGACCCCAAACACACCTCCAGGCTGTGTAAGGGCTATTTGACCAAGAAGGAGAGTGATGGAGTGCTGTGGCAGATGACCTGGCCTCCACAGTCACCGGACCTGAACCCAATCCAGATGGTTTGGGGTGAGCTGGACCGCAGAGTGAAGGCAAAGGGGCCAACAAGTGCTAAACATCTCTGGGAACTCCTTCAAGACTGTTGGAAAACCATTTCAGGTGACTACCTCTTGAAGCTCATCGAGAGAATGCCAAGAGTGTGCAAAGCAGTAATCAGAGCAAAGGGTGGCTATTTTGAAGAAACTAGAATATAAAACATGTTTTCAGTTATTTCACCTTTTTTTGTTAAGTACATAACTCCACATGTGTTCATTCATAGTTTTGATGCCTTCAGTGAGAATCTACAATGTAAATAGTCATGAAAATAAAGAAAACACATTGAATGAGAAGGTGTGTCCAAACTTTTGGCCTGTACTGTATATATATATATATAATATTTGAACTGAAAGTGGTTTTGTTATTTCAGCAAACTTTAAGTTAATGAATAATATCATGTCTCACTTGTCTTTTAGTTGGTATTAATGTAAAACTCTCAGTCTTCACTTTCTCATTATGGGGTATTGAGTTTAGATTGATGAATTTAAACAATTTTAGCATAAGGCTGCAACATAACAAAATGTGAAAAAAGAGTCTGAATACTTTGTGAATACACTGTATACTACATGATACCATTTTAAAGTTTTATTACATTTTGTTCCTGAAATCCACCCTGAGTGTGTTTTGAACAACACATACTGAAGGTTTGATCCAGATCAAAACCAAGACTGGATTATATGATCTAATCTGATTTCAGAATCCTTTTTTTTTTTTTTTTTTTTTTTGAACAACCCATTTTCAAGATTTGATCTAATCAGATTATTTCTGAACAACTGGGCCCTGCTCACATCTAGTCAGGGGAGAAACAATGGAAGTGAAGTTACGGCAAAATTCCCAATAGTAACCTGCTAGTCCCAGGAAACACCACACCTGACGTTTGGTGGTGGGAGGTAAGTGAACCTGTCCTAACCTACTTCCTTACCAAGATAAGTGATGGTAGCTTTTGCAGACTCACAGGTTCAGGGTCAGTGAGGCATTTTCAAAGCACTATAAGGAGAGTGTTCATGTGACTCTCCCAGACAGGTACATACACCACAACGTAGGCCTCACAGTTAGCTACACACAGCACTGTCCACATGAGGTGGCAGGGGCGTTACACATGCCAAATGCCATCACAGTGTATCGGTGAACATTGTCAGAGGTGACAAAGGAGGATATGTCAGAGCCTCTCTGTCCAAAGGAACTTGCCAGTAACCTTTAAGAAAATCTAGCTTGTTGACATAACAAGCTGTTCCTACCCTATCAAAGCAGTCCTCAACACGCAGAAGAGGAAAAGAGTCAGGCTCGGTTAACTGTTATCTTTCTGATAGTCTGTGCAGAACCGAGGAGTCGACCTTTGGAACTCCAAGAGCTGGTGCTGGGAACTGCAAGACCATTGGTTAGCAAGTCCTCATTCATATGTTACGGCTGGCTCAACCACCAAACATAACAATGGACACAATACCAGGAGAGAAGTATACTGCATGTACATTTATTGGAATAAATGAACGAATAACTGAAAACTATATACCAAGTACCAAGTGCTACTGCAGCAGGGTGGAGCGAGAGAGAGAGAGCTGAACAAAGGGGCCTGCCTACGTAGACTCAGCCCACAAGTCAGAGAGAAAAAGGTTAAAAATAAAAACAGCTGTCAGGAATTCAGATAAACAAGTTCAGACAGACTTCCAACAGAACGGAGAGAACATGGCAGACGTCAGGATGGAGACAGTCAACAGGATGGCAGAGGCTCAGTGAGTGTTTGAAATGTTTTCTCCTTTTTTGTTTAATTCTTCTCATCCGGACTCTGAATGCTGTTGGACTTTAAAAATGTGCTGAATCATCCTGAAACTGCGGTTATTGTTCTCATTGTTCTTACTGTTCTTACTGTTTCACTGTTCTTATTGTTCTTACTGTTCTTATTGTTCTTACTGTTCTTACTGTTTCACTGTTCTTATTGTTCTTATTGTTCTTACTGTTCTTATTGTTCTTATTGTTCTTATTGTTCTTATTGTTCTTACTGTTCTTACTGTTCTTATTGTTCTTACTGTTCTTATTGTTCTTACTGTTCTTACTGTTCTTATTGTTCTTACTGTTCTTACTGTTCTTATTGTTCTTACTGTTCTTATTGTTCTTATTGTTCTTACTGTTTCACTGTTCTTATTGTTCTTACTGTTCTTACTGTTCTTATTGTTCTTACTGTTCTTATTGTTCTTATTGTTCTTATTGTTCTTATTGTTCTTATTGTTCTTACTGTTCTCACTGTTCTTACTGTTTCACTGTTCTTATTGTTCTTACTGTTCTTACTGTTCTTATTGTTCTTATTGTTCTTATTGTTCTTACTGTTCTTATTGTTCTTATTGTTCTTATTGTTCTTATTGTTCTTACTGTTCTTACTGTTCTTACTGTTTCACTGTTCTTATTGTTCTTACTGTTCTTACTGTTCTTATTGTTCTTACTGTTCTTATTGTTCTTATTGTTCTTATTGTTCTTACTGTTCTTATTGTTCTTATTGTTCTTATTGTTCTTATTGTTCTTACTGTTCTTACTGTTCTTACTGTTTCACTGTTCTTATTGTTCTTACTGTTCTTACTGTTCTTATTGTTCTTACTGTTCTTATTGTTCTTACTGTTCTTACTGTTCTTATTGTTCTTATTGTTCTTACTGTTCTTACTGTTCTTATTGTTCTTACTGTTCTTACTGTTCTTATTGTTCTTACTGTTCTTATTGTTCTTATTGTTCTTACTGTTCTTATTGTTCTTATTGTTCTTACTGTTCTTACTGTTCTTACTGTTCTTACTGTTCTTATTGTTCTTACTGTTCTTATTGTTCTTACTGTTCTTACTGTTCTTACTGTTCTTATTGTTCTTACTGTTCTTACTGTTCTTATTGTTCTTACTGTTCTTACTGTTTTCACTGTTCGTATTTTTCTTACTGTTCTTCAGTTTTTTTCTGATGAAACTTTAGTTTCTCCTCCTGTATGAACACCTCTCATCAGAACATGAAACATAGTGATCACACAATGATCATTTTGACTTTTAATCCACCTCATGAACTCTTTGAAAGGATTAAAGACATTTGCGGGAAAAGGAAATGACAGAGGATGTTTGTTCTTTCTTTCTCTTTTGACTATTGTTCCCAATCTAAAGTAATGATTTTTGGACCCATAGGAAGCAATAGAAAAAGGTGCGGCAGAGCAGGTTTTTATGCAATATCTCAAAAATTATGAACACTACAGTCATCAAACTTGGTACACTTGGTCCCTGTGTGAATGCCCTCAGCCGATAAAAAAATGGAATCAATGGCGCCACCATGTGGCCAGTTACAGACACCGTTACACACATTTTGTTTTTTGGCTAATAAGTCATTAACCTTGAGGCCTAGAAGAAACCTTTTCTCCTGTAGATTCATTGGATCATTACAAAACTTTTTCCAACTGGGACTGACCACTTGCACCTAACAAGATTTTCTGCCATTTTTAATTTTTTGTAATAATGTTTTTTCGCTCCCATATTTGATCCAATCTTCACCAAACTTTACCATTTTCCGACGATTCCGACAAAGTGGAGTGGGCGGGGCTCTAATTCTTCAATGCAAAGACCAATCTCAACCAAGACTGGGTCACATGTGCACAGAGGGCGCCTGAGTGACCCTAAAATTGCTTGCAACTCTGCCACGGGGGGGGGGGGAGGGGGTAATTTTAAAATAACTGCATTTCTGTTAACATTACAGGGCTGATACTGGGTACACAGGCTGAGAGACTGATTGCGCCACCTTGTGGCCATTTACGGCGCTTTGATTTTTACCTTCGCCTTTCAGCCAGCACAACTAAAATTTCTTAAGATATTTTACCTTTTCTAGTTACACTAGTATGACACTATTAATTAACAGTGCATGTTTTTGTGTGGGGTTATTTCTTATTTCTTATGAAATAAAATCTTTACCATCCTGGTGGAGACAATGGAACTAACAATGTTTTCTGTTTTTAACAGGCAAAGTGACATGGCACAAGTCAAAGTTCTGCTTTTGAAAACCTTGAAAGCCTTGAAAGAAGAAGACTTCAATGATTTCAAGTGGTCCTTGGAAACCTCCACAAAAATCCCAGCAAGCAAACTGGAGAAGGCCAGCAGGCGGGAAACAGTGGATCTGCTGGTGCAGAACTTCCCCCAGCAGGCGATGGATGTGACAACAGTATTTTTAAGAAACATCGACAGAGATGACCTGGTGCAGCAGCTGTCACAGATCAATGCAGGAGGTAAAGCCCCTTTCAGACCTGCACCTCTTTATGGAAATGTTCAGGAAATTTAACACGTCTGAATAAACACCGCTTTTATATAAAAGTCACAACAATCTGACAAAGTCAAGCCCGAAACCTTTCTGTAACCCTTTCAACACTGTGCAAGTTCAAAACTGAATGTCGTCAGGTTAACATTAAAAACTACAGCAGCCAGAGGCAGAAAGTAACTAAGTACTGAACGTAGTTAAGTATTATATATATATATATGTATATATCTGACAGCTGACAAATTTCTATCTTCTCATGATAATATTAAGTACCATTTTGAATGCAGGACTTTTACTTGTAATGGAGTATTTTTACATGGTTGTATTAAATGATATATTAGTATATTAGGTTTTTTCAATAATTTCCTAACAGTAGCTGCTGTGTAACTGTCTCAGGACATTTCTTTGACAGGATGATGTCATTTGGTCGTATACAGGAAATGTGCTCATTAAAGTTACATTAAAGTAAATACCTGAAAATTACAGGAAATTAATATAAAATAAGTTAAGCTAAAATAAGATTAAAGGAAATTAGTATTAAAATTAAAGCGAGACCAAAAATAAATTTTTGGTTCATAGTTTTGAGATGCTGACAGTCAGAATATGAGCAGGATGTGTTTTTATGCAGCACTTCCTTTAGTCAAACACTATTTTCTCTTTCGAGAGGAAATAAAAGCATCTTAAGGACTCAGTTTGTGATTTTTTTGACCAAATAAATTTGAGATATTTTCATATAAATTAAAAACAGGTTTGCTTCCCTGCTGTGAAACAATCACATGACTGGAAACAAAGACACTCGTATTTATTCAAAAAAATAAATAATAAAACAAAAAAAATAAACAATAAAAATTCAATAAAATCACCTTTCAGAAATATCGTTGCTTTCTTCATCGTGGCTGTTATGTCCTCCTGTCTGAGGTCAAATAAGTTTAAAGTGAGTTTTTAAGGTTAAATCCATCAGTGAGCAGAAAACAAACAGGAATATTAATAAATGACAAAATGTGTCTCTTTAACAGAAAGACACTGACTGACCTGTTCACTTTCTGTCTCTCTGCCTCAGGGTCTCTGAAATAACGGGGTTGCCATGGTAACCACATCATCGCAGCAGCTGGACAGTAACAGTGTTTACACAGCATCATAACATCACCTGTCTGTGCTAATAAAACTGTTGTTGTTGCTGAAGCTTCAGTGTGTTTCCTGATGTGTTGAGGAGCTCAGAATAGTAAACATGGACTTCACAGGACGACCAACAGGTTTGATGTGCACGAGGTTAGACGACCCTCACAATATAAAACGTTAAAACTTACGATTTGAAAGGTTGAAAGTCGGGATTTTCACAGCTGTAATCGATCTGAAACTGGAATAAAAAAGGCAGCACAACAGATTTGTAACACTGAAAACTTTACACTGCAAACATTGTAAGAGTGAAACAAACATTTCACACATTGAAATCTTACTTTCAAATGTTTAAATCCTATTTGTCAGGTTTACAAACCACAGTTTATACTTTCAAAACCAACTTTCAACCTTTCAAGTCTGAGTTTGAATGTTTTAAATTGTGAGGGTGATGGGTTTCTAAAGGTTGTCCTGTTTTTTTTCCTCTTTTCTTCCTGAAAGCTGAATTATTTGCAGAATATATGAAAAATAATGATATTGAATGTTATGGGCAGATCATTTATTGTAATTAACCAATTAGCAGATGACACAGAACTGTTTGTAAAAAGTTTCAACCTAATATGAAACGTTAAATATACTAACACCTGAACTATTATTATATTTATATATCATAATATTATAAATTAATATGCACTTTATTATTATGTTATTTATAAATAATATGTTAAAGAACAATATTTCAGCTTTCTGAGATCATCCACAAATTTTAATTAGTTAACAATATTCTTATTGATCAGACTGAGCTGTAGAAATAATCAGTGTTGTAGTAACAACCTCTGACCTGCAGGGGGCAGCAGGAATCCTGACTTCAACAGGTTTCTGTCTGACCGCCAAGCTTTTATTGCAAAGCATCATGGGAGCTGTAGTTGCTCTAATCTAACAGACCATCCACTGATATATCTTTATTTAAATGTGGAGGCACACAGACTGTATGATGGTTATTTAATGTGCAAACATCTAAACTTCATCAGTAATAAATGTGACAGATACCAAATCTGAACTTATGAAATCATATAATTAATTCATTAATTATATAAATATGAATAATGAATTTATAGTCTACCTGGCTTCAGGCTCAGGTTGAAAATGTGCTCAACTATCTGCACAGCTGGTCTGCACAGGACTGGAGAAGGTTTGAGCTGATGGCATCTGGACCTGCAGCCTTCATCCTCCTGAGTTCTTTCCTCACCTGGTTTGTTGTGAGGGGCAGACTGGGGCAGGGGGGCTGTGGGAAGAGGGGTGGAGGTGAGGGTGGAGTGGGGTGGGGCAGTATACATGCAGCAGTGAAGACTGGACAGGGGCGGGGGGGGGGGGGCGCAGATAATTGATCAAATCTATTGAAGAATAAGTTCAGATCATTCACTCACTTTGGCCACAGGTTGGGAGTTGGGTTCGTTGTAGTCAGAGATGGCTTTAAGGCCCCTCCAGACTCCACTGATGTTGTTCTGCTGCAACTGATCCTCCTTCTTCCTCCTGTAGCTGTTTTTTCCCTCCCTGATCCTCCTCCTCAGCTCCCTCTGCACATTCTTCAGCTCCTCCTTACTTCCTTACCTAAAGGACCTCTTTCTTCTCTGATGAGAGCCTTCATGTCAGGAGTAATCCAGGGTTCTGTTGTTGGAAAAACGCTGTACAGTGCTGGGGGGTACGGTACTCTCCACAGAAGTTGGTACAGTCTGTTATAGAGTGTGTGAGACTGCCGATGTCCTCCCGCAGAGCGTCACTTTCTACACAGTTGTATCAAAACAGTCTTTCAAAGCCTCGTCAGCCTCTTCAGACCATCTTTTCACTGTGTGAGTGACGGCTGGCTGCCTGTGCACGAGGGGTTTGTACACAGGTGGGAGGTGCACCAGGTTGTGATCAGATCTTCCCGGGGGAGGGAGAGGTGAGGAGTTGTATATATGCCTCCTTGATGTTGGCATTAGATAAATGCAGTATTTTATTGTCTTTGGTGTAGCATGTAACATATTATATAACATAACATATATATGTTTCATCTTTTGGCAGCAAACATGAGGACTCATCTGTATGCTGGTATTGGCTAATAAAACTGATTCTGATTGAATGTGCTACTGTACATCATGCTGACATAAAATCACAAAACCAAGAATCATAAAAGTACAAAAAGTCTCCAGAGTTGTGTGAATAGAAACATATCCTAACCCTAACCTGAGCCTGTAGTATATATGTCAGCAGTATTATAATCTGTGAAGGTGACTCATTTTGGTCACTATGTCCACTAAAAAACAAAAATATATCTCGGTCCTTCAAACTGCTCTGAAACTCGGCCTGGGATGGTTTGTGTCCATGAAATGAGAAAATTAAAACTGTGGTAGAGCTGAACCAGTTCCATGGTTGGAAAGGTGTCAGCCTGCAGAGTAACGTGTCAGGATAGAGATTCTACGTGGCTCCTGCTTTGAGATACTGACCTTTGAACTTTGACCTCAGTGCATGTTTGAAGGCTCATAATTCAGCAACAAAAGGAGCTGCAGACATGGGACCAGCATCTAATTTTTTTTTTAAAAACTACAAATCCCTAGAGCTGCGCTACACAGCTTGATACAACTCAGCACCACAGTTATAGTTCTTCTGGTTTAGGGTCATAAAAAGATATTTCTACTGAATATATCAAATATCTAGTACAGTGGAACTAGTAATTACACTGCATCTAGATGATCTATGTCAATTAAAAGTAAAGATGTTATTATTATATAAGATTATTTCAGATGTGTTTGCCAAAACAGGAGTGAATGTGCCAACTGCCAACAAGGTGAGCCGTGTCATCCAATGTTTTGTGTGTGTGTGTGTGTGTGTGTGTGTGTACGTGTTAAAAAGTGATGCCAAGGGGTCCTGACCGAATGTCCATATGTGACGAGTTGGGAGTTAGAACACGTTGGCAACACACCTCCATCGTCATCTTGCTGCTGTCTTTTTAAACATGTTTCTCTCTCTGCCTTCAGTCTGTCCATGCTGCTGTTGTGTGCGTCCCTCCACCTCCCCATCACCACCTAGTCTTTGCAGATTCACCAGTTTCATCACTTCATCAGCCTCATCATCCTTATCAGCCTCAGCAGAGTCATCAGCACCACCACCAGTGTCTGGACTCCACGGGAGGATTCATCTTGCTGCTGCTCAGGACTGATGTTCCTAATTCCTAAATCTCCCTGTACAGCCTAAGCACCAAAGACTCTTGACAAGACTTATTATCACATATCATCTGTTATGATAAACAATTATCTTTACTTCTTTCACTTGTCTCTCCTGATTGAAATGCCTTTGTAATCCTTCCCAGACTTCACACTGCTGAAAAAGTCCTTCTTAAATGATGTATAGATGTAGCAGGGCTGGCAGTCATCAGGCCTGGTTGTGTTTAGTCCAGTTGAACCCAGTTATTAATGATGTTTGGTAGATTATTGGATTTTGTAACTTCTGGGGCAAATACTTTTCCACACAGGCCCAGTTGGTGTTGGAGAAATTATTGGCTCCAATAAATAAAATGATCATTTCAAAACTGTATTTTCTGTTTACTCAGGTTGCTTTTGTTTTATGTTAAATTTATTTCAAACATGTTTTAGTGTGAGACAATACTTTGTCTGAAATCTGCTTTTAAATCTCTTCTGAAAACATACTTTTATAAATGCTTTCATGTGATGTCGTCTGTTATTGTTTAGCACTCATTACTTTACCTTCCTCCTCTGGACATCAGTGCTTTACTGCCATCATTCTGAATGTTTTATTGGATTGTGATCAAACTGTTTGTTTTTCTTTCACTGATTATTATTGTTTGTTTTTGGGATAAAACTTTTTCACTTATTGTTTGTGTTCATCTGATCTTGTTTTGTTGAGTACTTTGATCTTTGCATGAAAGCTGCTTTATAAATAAAGTATCATTGTTGTGTTTTGTCTTAATGTTTACAAATGCATTGATTATTCATATGTGCTTTTGTTGTGTGTTTTATGTCTATAAATGTGCAGCTGATGTAAATAATCTTTTTAAATAGTGCTGTATACATGAAGATATTATTAGACAATGAAGACATTTCACCTGAATGATGCAGTACCTGCTGAGTGCAGCCAGAGGGCGCCACTGATCTGCAGAGCTGCAGGTTGGACTGTCAAACTGGAAGTGAATTCAGGCAGGAGCTATGGGCGGGTGGGGGTGGGGGGGGTGGTAACAAGCTGAGACTGGCAGGGAGGGGCGGGGCCAGAGATAGAGAGAGAGAGAGAGAGAGAGGAACCTGTTCCTGTGATTTGGACTCGCCCCTTCAGAAATACAAAGAGCAGGATGGCTGGATCTGACTTTTACTGCAGGTAAAACACAACAAACTATAAGACTATCTATCAGTCTATCTATATCAAACTATGTATCTATATATCTATCAGTCAATTAATCAATCTATAGATGATTTGATCACGTTAGTTTGAACTTTTGCACATTTTCTTTCTTGTACCTTTTGCTTTTGTGTTCTTTTTGTTGTTTTTTCTTGGGGGTTTTGTATGTATTTTTGTGTGTTTCTTTGTATGTATTCATGTGTGTGTTTGGTTTAGACTTTAAATGTGAAAACATATTTTTAGTGCAAAGACTGGGGGTGGGGGTGGGGGGGGGGTGCTTGGTTTCCTGCATTATGGGGACCTGCAGCCTTCAGTCTGTTTCCACACTGACATTTCAGTGACTCTGTTGGATTTTAGGGTTAAGATTTTTTGAGTTTTTGGTTTTTGGTTAAGTTTAGGGTGTGTGTGTGTGTGTGTGTGTGTGTGTGTTCTTGGCAGGAATGTGTTGCCGGGTGTGTTTAGTTTGAAGGCAGAGTCGATTTAACTTCTCAGAACTTTTTTTACAAAAAGTTTTTGTACCTTAAAAGCTGAAAACTGAAACAGTGCTGAGCGTCTGTGGAGCAGCAGGTTTGTCCACTTCTGTTTTTCACTTTTTTAAAACCAGAATGAAAAATGGTAAATGACAGTCGGTGTTGCTTCCTGATTGATTTTCTTGGTACAAAGTGCTGCTTTTCTCCTGTGAATTCAGTTTTCTAGTTTTCTTTTCTTTTGACCCAAACTTCATTTGTACCTGCGGCAGCTGAAAGTAGGTTGTAGTTTTTTTGTTGTGTTTTTGTGACTGAAAATTGTCCAGGTGAGAAGCAGAAATCTCTCTTTTGAGGTGGTGACTCACAAAACCTTCTGACACTCACCTGACAGCAGGTACAGCTGCTCTGCAGTCCACCCTGCCTCCGAGAAATTACCTTCATATATGAATAAACTGAAACAGCAAATATGTTTTTTACAAATGTAACACTGCTGAATCTCAGCATGATGAGAAAATGTTGTTAATTAACATATTTAGGTTGCAGAAACGTTGATACTGAATGTATGAGTGAAATGTTCAGAGACAACAAACCTGGTTGTTGTTTTTTCACCTAAATATCTGATGTTGCAGTAAAATCTGTGATGTTGCAGTAAAATGTCAGCTGGTAGAAACTACAGCAGTATGAAAGTGTTCCTGGTTGTGTTCAGACTCTGGCAGCACTCAGACAAAGATCATGGTCTCTGTTTAATACAGAAAAAAGTCCTCCTCCTCCCTCCCACTGCAGAGCCGTATGTAAATGTAGCTTCATTCATTCAAAGAAACGTCACTGTGAACATCATCCAGGCAGAGATTATGTTTGTGTAACTTGTGTAAACTGTGAAAACAGTTTAGCTGTGGACATAATTTGTCCACATAGGATGTATGTTTCAGTCTTCTGTCTGATCACCTTCACAAACTCATCAGATCTACGTCGTCACATAGAAAGTGACGGAGAAACACATCAGTGCAGTGATTCCTTTGTCTGTTTCTGCAATAAGCTCAAAACAAATACCTGAAAACTAGTTGACATTTTATTTTGTTTGTAATGTTCAAATGTAAGTTTAAGTTTCTTCTTGTTTAAAAAAGAAAGACGAAAGTATTCAGAATAAATCTGTCTACTTCTGTTTAGTCCATGTTTTGAAATCAGAAATCAGATAAAGAAAAAACAACTTAGAGAGAACTCAGAGAGATTGACTCACGTTTCGGAACAGCGCTGCACAGAGGCTCCCAAACGCTATTGATTTCCGAATTAATGGATTTTTGGCTTTTTTTTGGCATTAAAATAACTAATTCAATTTTTTTCTGGCTTGTTCTTGTTGTTATAGGAGAAACACTGATTCAGTAAACGTTCAGTACGTTCAGTAAACACTCAGTAAACGTTGAGTGCAGTTAGACCTACAGTTAGACCTAGCAGTCTCCATTAGGTTGGGCAAGTTCAAAGTTGCAAAAACAACAGGGGTGTTTTGAATACACCCCCATTTTCACAGGTAATTTGTTAGTCTGTCCCTCCCACCACAGGAAATAATGGATTACTCCTTAAAGACTATTGATGTAGCACTTGTCTCCTTATGAAAGTAATACGACGATTATTCGACCAATGAGAATTTGGTCGGATGAGAGCATATCGACCAACTAATCGACTAGGAGACCAGGAGACTACAGCCCTAGAAACTTGTTCATTGGATTTATGATTTAAAAAAAACAAAACAATATACAGTAGAGCTGATTTTTAAAATAGAGCTGATGTTTAAAAGATATAGTATAAACATAAGTACAATATATTGTAACTATATTTTTTCATATTTTTCATGTTAAGTTGTGAAGTAGGAGGAGATATTTCAGATGTTCCTGCAGTAAAGTCTTGTTCATGTTTCTCACAGATGATCTTAGAGAATCTCATTTCTGATCAACAAGAAACTTTCCTGTTGAATCATCACAACAAAAGATGAACGACTGTGTTAAAAACATCTGCTTCTTTTATAAAAAAGACTGAGGACATAAAAACTGAAGGAACTCAGAAACTCTGCTGGATGATGTTACTATCATATATGTTTATGTTCTGAACACCAGTTTGATTTATTCACACTTAAATTAGGTGTTCTCTGTCAGTGTGGTAGATGTGTCTAAATACACAATACAATACCCATGATCCTCAGCGGCTGTTGCTATGGTTAGGAAGCCTTGTTGTTGAGTTTGTGAACCTGTTGCTGTGGTTCAGTTTTTATGTCCTCAGACCTAAAATCAGGTATTTTTTTTTATCACAGTTTCATATTGATCACAAACACTGTCTGAGAGAAAAATGACTTCAGAACACCAGTTAAACTGTACCTGAACTTTGATTTAAACAGACACTTGACAGCCAATCAGAAAGCAGGGTTTTCAGTGGGCGTGGTTAACTTAATTTAGAGGGTCAGTTTAGCAGGTTTCAGAGGTCCTTGAAGAAGCTGCAAAGATCTGCCAGTAGATTTCAGAGGTCCTTCAGTGGGATGTAGGGACCTTGGTGAAGTTCCAGGGGTCTGAGGAGTTTCCAGAAGTACTAAGTAGATATTAGAGGTGCTTGAGGAGGTATCATTGGTCCATGAGATGTTCCTGAGAAGGCTGCAAAGGTCCTTTAAGTGGATGTAGTTGTCATCGAAAAGGCTGTACGGTCCTTTAGCAGGTAGAAGAGGTCTTTGTGGAGGATGTAGGGACCTTGTGGGATTGCAAAGGGCCTTGAAAAGGAAGGAGTGGTCCTTGAGGAGATTATAAATGCTCTTGATGAGGTTCCTGAAGTCTTTGAGGAGTTTCCAGAGGTATTAAGTAGATATTAAAGGTCCTTGAGGAGTTATTAGTGGTCAATGAGAATGTTCCTAAAGAGGCTGCAAAGGTCATTTAGATGGTAAATGGCTGCATTTATATATATAAAGGCTGCTCATTCACACTCACACACCGATGGTGGCAAAGTACCATTCAAGGTGCTGCCACAACCATTGGCAGCAATTTGGGGTGGACATGTGGACAGGAGGAGTCAGAGACTAAACCACTGACCTTCTGATTAGTGGACGACCTGCTCTTTTTCTGTAGTTGTTTAAAAAGGCTTTGTGGTCCTTCAGCAGGTTCCTAAGGTCCTTGAAGAGGATTTAGGGTTCTTGATGGGGGTGCAGAAGTGCTTCGGTGGTTTGTCGAGGTCTTTGATGAGGTTCCAGGGGTCCTTGAGGAGTTTCCAGAGGTATTAAGTAGACATTAGTTCTTAAGGAGGCTGCAAAGGTCCTTTAAGTGCATGTAGGTCCTTGAGAAGGTTTCAGAGGTTCTGTAAGGGGTTGTAGAGGTCCTGGAGGAGGATGTAGGGACCTTGAGGGGGGTGTAGAGGGCCTAGAAAAAGAAGGAGAGTTCCTTTGGTCCTTCCAGGGGTGTTTGGGGAGTTTCCAGAGGTATTAAGTAGGTATCAGTGGTCATTGAGATCTTCCTGAAGAGGCTACAAAGATCCTTTAACAGGTTTCAGAGGTTCTGTAAGGGGTTGTAGAGGTCATTGAGGAGGGTGTAGGGACCTTAAGGGGAGGGTCTTGAAAAGGAAGGAGAGGTCCTTGAGGAGATTATAAATGTCCTTGATGAGGTTCCTGAGGTCCTTAAAGAAGATTTAGGGATCTTGATGAGGTTGCAGAAGTTTGTCAAGGTCCTTGGGGAGTTTCCAGAGGTATTAATTTTTATATTATATATATTAATATTTTATTTATGTTTCACACACAACAAACTCACAATATGAGACAGTTAACCTGAGGCATCACTCCTGTTGCCATGGTTACCTGGACGGTGGTTAAACTGTTTGAGGTGATTTGAACAGACAGCCAATCAGAGAGCAGGATTTGTGTAACTACTGAACATGTAACAGTAGCTGTGGATCAGATAAACTCTTCCTCTCTTACTTTTTTTGTTGTTGTTTTCTCTCCAGCCTTCAGGAGGCGGAGTCAACTGACGTTTATGATTTAAACTTGGTTATTTCTGTCTGTCGACAACATGTGTGGAGCTCTGACTGTGACCACACCCCGCGCTCACACAGAGGCTAAAGGTCGAATCCACTGCAGAGCTGCTCACACCCTGATTGGCTGTGGGGTTGATGGTGTCACATGACACATCAGCCTGGATCTCTTTTCAGGTTTTCTGGTGGAATTCTCCTTTAAATTCTTCGTCTCCTCTGATTGGTGGATGGGGCGTTTCCCTGCCACAAACACTCAAGCTTGGTTTGATGATTGACAGCCCACTCAGTTTATTTTCTCACACACTTCAGCCCTGTGGTTGGTGTGTGTGTCTGTGTGTGTGTGTTACATTCCAGCCTGGCGGGGAGGGTGTGGTTGAGAGACAAACAGAGAAAGAGTTTGGGGGGGGATGGGGGGGTAGGCTGCATTCCAGCGTGTCAGAGTCTCTCACACACCTGAAACACACCTGGCTCAGGTGTGTGAGAGCAGGTTCGACTGTTTACCTGGTGAAGAATCTTTAAGGGCTAAGTGTAGGTTAGTTATTTTATGAAGCAGCTCGCCTCACAGATTAAAGATAAAACATTTTTAATCACAACTTTAAAATCAATCAAAACCCACAGGCTTAAATCTATACATGAAACGGGTAAATAAATAAAATAAAAACACACAAAGTAAGGAAGCCCTACAAAAGCACTTTACAACAGGGTACCAGGGTTTAAAACAGGGTATCAGGGTTTAAAACAGGGTACCAGGGTTTAAAACAGGGTACCAGGGTTTAAAACAGGGTATCAGGGTTTAAAACAGGGTATCAGGGTTTAAAACAGGGTACCAGGGTTTAAAACAGGGTACCAGGGTTTAAAACAGGGTATCAGGGTTTAAAACAGGGTATCAGGGTTTAAAACAGGGTACCAGGGTTTAAAACAGGGTATCAGGGTTTAAAACAGGGTATCAGGGTTTAAAACAGGGTACCAGGGTTTAAAACAGGGTACCGGGGTTTAAAACAGGGTACCAGGGTTTAAAACAGGGTATCAGGGTTTAAAACAGGGTATCGGGGTTTAAAACAGGGTACCGGGGTTTAAAACAGGGTACCAGGGTTTAAAACAGGGTACCAGGGTTTAAAACAGGGTACCAGGGTTTAAAACAGGGTACCGGGGTTTAAAACAGGGTACCAGGTTTTAAAACAGGGTACCAGGGTTTAAAACAGGGTACCAGGGTTTAAAACAGGGTACCGGGGTTTAAAACAGGGTATCAGGGTTTAAAACAGGGTATCAGGGTTTAAAACAGGGTATCAGGGTTTAAAACAGGGTATCAGGTTTTAAAACAGGGTACCAGGGTTTAAAACAGGGTACCAGGGTTTAAAACAGGGTATCAGGGTTTAAAACAGGGTATCAGGTTTTAAAACAGGGTATCAGGTTTTAAAACAGGGTACCAGGGTTTAAAACAGGGTATCAGGGTTTAAAACAGGGTATCAGGTTTTAAAACAGGGTATCAGGGTTTAAAACAGGGTACCAGGGATTAAAACAGGGTACCAGGGTTTAAAACAGGGTATCAGGTTTTAAAACAGGGTATCAGGTTTTAAAACAGGGTACCAGGGTTTAAAACAGGGTATCAGGGTTTAAAACAGGGTACCAGGGTTTAAAACAGGGTATCAGGGTTTAAAACAGGGTACCACGGTTTAAAACAGGGTACCACGGTTTAAAACAGGGTACCAGGGTTTAAAACAGGGTACCACGGTTTAAAACAGGGTATCAGGGTTTAAAACAGGGTATCGGAGTTTTAAGAAAAGGGTATCAGGTTTTAAAACAGGGTGTAAGGGTTCACATTAGGGTACCAGGGGCATTTAGTCCTGGTGGGCACAGCTGGATCTGGTGTTTTTTTTTTTTTAACTTAACTTTAAGTTACTAACTTTAACTAAGTACATTTAGCTGATGATACTTTTGTACTTTTGAGTTCAGTACTTTAACTTGTGTTTAAGTATTTTTATTGTAATTTATTGTTGCTTTTACATAAGTAAAACATCTGAATATTTCCTCCACCACTGGGAAATAGTAAAAGTAACTCGTACCTCTGTCTCTGTGAGGAAATCTGTATTTGAAACACTTAATAATAATAATAATAATAATAATAATAACAATAATAATAATGCTTTGCACTTTAATACTATGACAGGGTACCAGGGGAAAGTTTTAATACTAAAGAGCAAAGGTAAAGTGCAAAAAACAGTTAAACAGCAAAAACTTATTAAAAAAGAAAAAATTATTCAAAAATAACAATTTGGATGATTATTAAAAAGAGACATACTGTGTTCACACATTAAGGTGAGTGTATAAAATGTGTTTATACAGAATGATTTAAAAGTGGAGACTTGATCAGAGACATTCACACCTGCAGATTATATTCATGCTGTTATATGTTTGAGATGAATATGAAGGAACTGTGAAGAAGAGAAACAGACTGTGAAACTCTACAGAGCAGATCTGCTGTGACTGAGAGAGTCCGACTATTGTTCCTGTACAAAGACAGGAAACACACACTCACACATGTTAACCTTCTTCCATCCAAACATGGCTGCTCACTGTCCCCTGCTGTGACATCACCGGGGGGCGGGGCCTACATGGTCAGCTGGCAGGAAGAGCAGACACTTCCCTCCGTAAACACAACCGGCCTCCTGCTATTGTTCTGAGTGTGTGTGTGTGTGTGTGTGTGTGTGTGTGTGTGTGTGTGTCACTGCCTTGCTCAGAGGCCCCTGGGCAGCAACCCTTTTGTTGGAAACAAGCTTGTCAGCTTGTTTTATAGAAATTTATAGTATTTTGAGGATTAAAAATATCATAATATTTTCATATTGATTTCATATAAATGTTGAGGAAAAACAAGATGTACTATGATTAAAAAGTTGTAGTATGTGGAAATAAAATTTTAAATAATATTTTTTTGACAAAAAGTCGTATTGTGTTGAAAATATTTTTTAATACTTGTTACAAAGTTACAATATTTTTAGGGTGAAGAAATCATAATATTTTTAGAAAAAAGTAATAACATTTTGATTATAAAAAGTCAGCATATTGAGAAAAAGTCTGAATATTTGTAGGATAGAAAATAATATTTTGAGAAAAAATGCAATGTTTTTTCAAAAAGACAATTTTGTAATATTTTGAGAAGAAAAATAGTACTGTGTTGACAGAAATGTCTAATATTTTCAGAAAAAATCCTAATACTTGTTGGATAATAAAATCATAATATTTCATGTTGAGAAAATTATTGTAATATTTTGCTAAAAAAATGTAATATTATAAGATTTAACTTTCATCATAGTGAACAGGTGAGAGCAGTTTTAGTGAAGTTGACCAATCAGCAGACAGTGTTTCTTTTCCCTCAAAACATCTCGACATAAACCTGGCGTGACGTCTCGTTACAGGACGTGAACACAGAAAGAGACACAGTGAAAACATGAAGTGTGTTAGCTTCAAGAGCTGCAGGAGATCTGAGTGTTGGACTTGTTCTGACATGAAGAACTAGAGAAAAACATAACTCTCATTCCTTTCTATCTCTGCCATCACTGTTTACAAAGAGTTTGTTTTATTACACTAAATTTTGAACTACAGAAGCTGATAAACACAATTATTTTATCTCGAGATCACAAGTTAATGATCTTATCATTTCAGGATTGTTTTGTCGTACTAACATGATAATTATCTTGAAAAACAGGTTGTTTTCTAGTGAAAACAGAATAAATAATGTTTTGTTTTCACAGGTAAATGAGATATTTCTCCTGTTATGTGATCTCCAGGTGGAAGTCAGCACATGTTGCAGTTTGTCTTGTTTTCAGGATTCTGTTTTTGGACGAGAGGCTTTATTTATGAGACAAAGTTCAGTTACATCTGAAGCAGCAGCCTCATGAATCTGATCTGCATCCTGTCTCTTTAAGGGGGCTGCTGACCAGCTCCAACCTTTGACCCCTCACCTTCAGAGTGACCTGCCTGTCTACCTGAGGGGCAGGTCCTGAGGAGCCCAGGGTCGTCACCATGGCAGCAACCACCTCCCTGATTGGCAGAGGTGAGTCCTTGTGTTACATGCAGTCAGAGCAAACGTGACTTTGTGCTCAATACACTGATATAAAACAAAAAAAGGCAATGAGAAATAAGTATGGCAGTAAAATATAACAAGGCTGAGGTTAAAAGTTTCATCAAATCACAAATGAAAAATAAAAATTTCAGGAACAGTGGGATAGAGGAAATAAAGGCCAGCAACACTTCAGCAGTATCAGTTGACCAGACGTCCCGGTTTCAAGCTGGCAAATATCTGTAAAACTAAATTGTCTCAGTTTTTACCACAATTAAAATAATAATTATGGTGTTATGTTTGTTTTCAGCGCATACATAGATGTTTATCAGGTTCAGTCCCACTCATTATTATCTAACCCAATATAAAAACATAAACAATGCAGCATGTGTCTGAATTCAACATTGATTTGTCTGTATGTCAATCAATCAATGTGTCGTTGTCAAGGCTGTTGCTATGACACTTGCGGCTCTTTCTGACAGAACCTGTCAGTATGCTAACGGTTTGCTGTCAGGCTGAAGAGAGAGTCGGTCTTTTCTAAAGAGCTCCAGGAGGCTTACTCCTTCCTTTGTAAAGTACCTGGCAACAAAAATGCTGCGTTCTGTTCACACTGCAAGAGTACATTTTTGACCATGTTAAAACACCTGTGGTGTGTGCATAAGCACATACATGTGCACGTGCATTAATGTGCAGTAGCATACACTTAAGGGGTTTTGGTTTGGGGGTTTGAAAATATGGTCACTCTAAGTGTTAAAGTAGCATTAGTGGTGTTAGCAGTAGCAGTAGAAGAACTTAATGCTGGTCCTCCTTGTTCCCTCTGACCCTCCTGTGTGGTCCGGGTCCTGCAGGTCTGGGTCTGGTCCTGGTGGAGTTTCAGTATGAGTATCAGGGTCGGGACGGAGCAGTGGTCTCCATAAAACCCAACGAGCGCTATGTCCTGCTGGCCAAGACCAATGAGCACTGGTGGCAGGTCCGGGGGGACGGTGTGTCCAGACCCTTCTACATCCCCGCCAAGTATGTCCGGGAGCTGCCGCCAGACTTCCCCTCGCCGTTGGATTTCGCTGACCCGCCCAGCCCTGAACCACTGCTGCTTCCTGTGGCAGCGCCGGTCCCGGTCCCTGTCCCGGTGCCAAAGACTCTGGAGGAGCCCAGCGGGACCAAAACCAAACTGGGGGACGAGGTGACAATCCGGCTCAGACCTGATGCCTCCACCGGGTATCGCAAGTCTGAGAACCGCATGTCAACATTCGGTGTCCCGCTGGACTTCCAGGACCTGTCACCGCTGGTGGCGCCACCACAGCGACACTCCAGCAACCCTCCTGCTGGTCCTGCAGATCCTGGAACCACAACAGACAGCGGGACTACAAACATGGCTGATAGCACTCTGAGAAAAAAGGAGCCCCACCTGTCAGGGGTCCTGGACGACCACGGGGATGGGAAACCTCGGGTCCCCAGTTTCAGCCCAGCAGACCCCCTCCCCACACCCCGCCCTCACACCCAGGCCATCCCAGTGGAAACTCCGGTGGTCCCCGTGGTCCCCCCCAATGGCACTACCTCAGCAGGGGGCCATGACGACCAGGAGCCCCCCATAGAGCCAGAGGAGGAGTCCAGCGAGGAGGAGGATTCACTGAAGGGGGACGACTCAAACCACATCTACGAGTCCATCCAGGACCTGAACCTGGACCTGGAGGCTCTGATGAGTCCTGGAGCGCTGCCTGAACCGGCACCAGCCCCGCCCCCCTCACAGGTAAGACCACTTTATCAGCCGATCGATCATCAATAACCAAAATGATCTATAGGCTGTAGGTCTCCAGCTTCACTTCCTGCAGCGTTGACAGGAAGCACAGACGCTGCTGACCTTTGACCTCCAGATCAGCAGGAAAACTTTAACTCACTTTCAGTGTATTTTTTTGTTCATTTTAAAATTAAATATTATTTTATATCTATTATGTTCATTTTTATTTCATTTATTTGCTGTCTTTATATTATTATTTATTGTTTGTTCATCATTATTTGTTTTTATTCATTTATTTTCAGGTTTTCAGTTTTTTATTGGAACTTTACTTAATGTGTTATTATTTTATATTTATTTATATATAATCTTTATAATTAGAAGTTTCTAATTTAAAATGTATATTTTATGTTTTAAAATCATTTACTCCAAATTTTAAATTATTTTTAATGTTATTTTAATTTTTAGTTTTAGTTTAATTTTAGTTATTTTTTAGTGATTGAACGTCAGAGGTCAGCAGTACTTCTGACCTCTGAGCTCTTGTTGGAGCAGCAGAGTTTGAGATGATGTCACAGCAGGATGTGATGAGGTCAGCAGGATGTAATGATGTCACAGCCAGCAGGATGAGGATACGTGTGTGTGTGTGTGTGTGTGTGTGTGTGTGGGCGGGGCTTCAGGTCAGTCTGGTTTGTAGCAGACTGAATCCTGTTCACTGTAAAAATATGCTGACTTTAAAAAGTTTGGTAACAGAAACTTTTTTAGTGTGTCTTAAACCAGCAGTCAGGAGCCCAAATGAAGAGTGAAACCTGTTTTTCTTGCTGTAATCATTCCTCCTGTTCATACTGACCATTAGAAGATCCCTTCATAATGCACTTACAATGGAAGTGATGGGGGACAAAATCCACAGTCCTCCTTCTGTGCAAACATGGATTTCAAAGTTTATCTGAAGCTAATATGAAGCTTCAGCGTCCAAATGAGTCAAATCAAGTAGATATCTTTCAACGTTACAGTCTTTTTAGTGCCAAAGTCCCTCTTTTTGTTACTATACTTCCACCGCAGCTCAACAGGGAAACACTGTCTGAGGAAACACAAAGAGGGAATTTGATGCTAAAAAGACTGTAAATGTGGCAGATATCCACTTGATATGACTAACTCAGACTGCTGAAGCCTCATATAAGCTTCACATCTACTTTTAAATGCATTTTTGCACTAAACTCTTTCACTGTATGAACACCTGAGACCATTTTGATTTTGGTTCTTTTTTAATTCATTCATGTTCCTGTTGTGGATCTTCTGTCAGCTGTACATGTGCAGCTGTTTTCCTGTTGATCACATGATGCCGTCACATCTGCTTTGATGAACCTTCATCCTGAAACACATCAGCAGGTTTTTTTTCAGTCTGTTAGTTGAAAATAAAATTCAAGTCAGCTTTATTTACAGAGCACATTTAAAATCAACCAGAGTGCTACAAATTACAGTGAAAGACGACAATGAAAGAAAATACATAAATATATGCACAAATATAGGATATAAAACAGAATAAAAACTGTAAGATACATTTGTAAATAAATGAATAACAGATAATAAAAGAGCAGCATTAAGAGCAGCCGCTGGCTTCAGTTTCTTCCTGCAGTGAACTCTGAGCTGCTCCTCCTCATCTACATTAATATTTAATCCTCAGTTTCATGTTGTTTTACTTTTTGTTTAATTTCTGGTTCAGTAGTTTGGATCATTATTGTTCAAAATTTAAAGTACAGAAAAAATCACCGTCTTTGTAGAATTGTAGGAAACTTGATTTTAGATACAGACACTGTGTGTGTTTGCTGGACGATCGGTTTGTTTTGAACTCGTGTGACTGTAGTGAAACTTTACGAGTCATTAAGCAGCAGCAGCAGCGGCCCGTGGGCCGAATCCGGCCCTCCACTTTCATACTTTATATTACAACCTTTACATAGTTTTTTAGTAATCTATTGTAAATTATTTTAAAAATACAAGACTTGTGAAAATCCCAGTAAATATATATGCATTAGTTCTAATTCTGCCCACAGATGATGAGATTCTTTAACACCATGGATGTGCCATTCTGTTGCATTTTTAATGTGTGAATTCCACAACTTTAACCAATTTGACCAGAACAGATTTGTTCTTCACAAACAAAAACAGGTGACAGTCAAACACAAATGGTGTATTGATCCCAATTTTTGGGTAACGCAACAACAACAACAACAGACCTTTCAACCAACACAGAAGCAGGTGTCTGTTTATCATGTGTGGATAACTAATAAAGTACGTCTCTAGTCTCCAAGTGCAACACAGAACATATATTCAAGTATGAGTCACTTTTAGCCAAATAAGTGTTAAAGTGAAAAATCCTGAGAAAAATGGACAATTGAACCTAATTGCTGACCCCTGCTTTAAATCCTCTATAACATATATTTCTATACCTCCACAGTCAGTGATCTGTCATAATTGATAAAGTTTTAAAGGTCCTTGAAGAAGTGATGTCAGCCAGCAGTGACCTCGTGTTGATGTAATGGAAGTGACTCAAGAGAATCCTGGGAAATGGAGGAAGATTCATAATGCTGGAGTTACCAATAGTGGCCACAGAGGTCGCTGTTCAGCACGTCACACAGAAAACTATTTACACAGTAAAGTAACAAAAACAACAACAAGAAGGTTCAAACTAACCACCAGAATTTAGTCACTGATCACATCAAACTACATCTGCTAAGCTAAGCTCCAGAACTGTTCTTTGAGGGGAGATTGTCTTTCAATTAACTTCCAATCTCAAGCAGAAAAATGTGTTGGTTAAAATAAAAAAAACCTTGAGGTATAAAATTAAATTAAATTAAATTAAATTAAATTAAATTAAATTAAATTAAATTAAATTAAATTAAATTAAAAATGATATAAGACACATTTTAAAAAATGAAATAAAAAATGAAATTAAATAGAATTGAAGGAAAAATAAAAATAAATAAATTAAATTAAACCGAGTTTTGGTGTGTAGAATCAAACCTGTGATTGGATACTGACAGATTCAAAAGAGTCGACTTATAAAAAAGATGATGACTGCCCATCACGAGGCGGGGGCGGAGCTACAGCATGTAGGGGCGGGTCTACAGTATGCGGGGGGCGGGGCTACAGACTGCAGAGCAGAGCTCAGTCTGACATGAAGCAGCTTCAGTCACAGTCGGATCACAAACAGACAATCACAAACTTTGTGTGGAGTTTGATGCTGGAGAGACTTTAATAACAGAGAACACAGAGAGAGATGCATCATGGGTAAGTCAAGACTTTTCTGTAAATATAAAATAAACTTAAATTGTCTGTTTATGTTTTAGTTGGTTAACTCTCATCAGAGCTGTGATGGATCTCTGCAGGTTCATTTTCCTTCAAACAAACAGAAACCGAATGAAGTTAATGACAGATTTTAAATTTTGCTTTCAAACATCTTTATGAATTTAATATAAAAAAATTTAAGTAAAGAATTTAAATAAAACATGAAAACAAAAGCAGGTTTCCAGTCAGTCGATGAGTGTGTTCAGGTTAATGTGAAACTCTGACCTCTGACCTCTGACTAACAGCTGTTAAACATTCAGAGGAGACGGACCTGAGCCCCAGGTTAACTCATGTTTCCATGGTAACAGTCAACAAAAATATGAAAACATGGCTCATAGTTGGTGGTTTGTTCACAAGTTGTGGAGTGAGTGTTATTACCAGCAGTGGAAGAAGTACTGAGACCTTTTACTTCAGTAGAAGTAGCAGGACTGCAGTATAAAAATACTCCTGAAGTACACAAGTACAAGTATTAGTTGAAGAATATACTTGAAGTTTCAAAAGTGAAACTACTCATTATGCAACATGTCCTCACTGTGTTGTACTTATTACACACACAGATATACAGTGCAGAGCTGCAAGTAACAATTATCTTCATTATTGATTCATCTGTTGACTATTTTCTGGATTAATCGATTGGTTGTTTGGTCCATAAAATTTCAGAAAATGGTGAAAAATGTGGATCACTGACGTCCTCAAATATCTCGTTTTGTCCACAACTCAACGATATTCAGTTTACTGTCACAGAGACTAAAGACACCACAAAATATTCACATTTAAGAAGCTGGAATCAGAGAATTTGGACTTCTTTAAAAATGACTCAAAATGATTAATTAATTATCCAAATAACTGGTGATTAACTTAATATTTGGAAACTAATGGATTAATTGACTAATTGTTGCAGCTCTCAGTCAAGTTTTCAGTCAAAGAGGATTTAATGTGACTTTTTGTGACTCTGATCAGCAGAAAAAGATTCTGTAACGTCAAAGTAAAAACATCTAAATGAAAGTTTAATAAATCGTCTGTTTCACACGTAGGATTTAAAAAGTAGTGAGTAAAAATATAAAGTAGCATAAAATGGAAATACTCAAGTACAAGTACTTCATAACTGAACTTAAGTACAGTAGAGGAGTAAATGTACAGAGTTACCGTTAAACACTGAGTATGTGTGTCTTCAGCTTCCTGTGGATCAGCTGATCTTCAGGTGTGAATGTAAAATATTTCTGTCAAACGAGATAAAAACATGACGTCTGAGGTTTTAATGTTTCACTCTGCAGAAACGTTTCTCATTTGTTCAACTGTTTCTAAAGAAGCTCAGACTGAATCATCTTCCAGACTCTCAGATCTGCTGCTTCTTTTCATCACTTCAAGACTTGTTTACTTGTTTACTTGTTTACCTCAAATGTACTTGTTCTTGTTTCTGACTGTGTTTAGCTTTTCTCTCTCTCCCTCTTTCCTCCATATTTTACCTTTTGGTTTATAGGTTGACTCAGTGTAGTTTGGTCTGGTGCAGATGATGTAGAGGTTTGGGATTTTGTTAGAGCTGTTTGTTTATTATTAATATTGTTTGTTTGTTTGTTAAATTGTCTTAATTTTTTGTTTTTTTTTGGGGGGGGGGTGTCAAAGGATCAGCTCTCTGATCAACATGAATCTCTCCTGTTGAATCATCAGAACAAAAGCTGATCAACTGTTAGAAAATATCTGGTTCTTTAGTAAAAAGTCAAAGCTACGAGACTGTGAACATAAAGATTTCGGGGTAGCAGTTAACTACAACTCCCAGTGTGCATCTCGGCAAGAAACAGCCAATCACAGATCTTAAAATTTGGCTCTGCTAACGGCGAGCAGAAGCTAAAGATCACAATGTTGATAAAATTGATTTTACAATCTGCAGATAAAATCAGTTCACCTTTAATTTCTGAGTCACTTTGAGTGAATTCAGTAACCATGGCGACACGTTTTGTTTACAACTTCAGCAACAAAGTGTTTTGAATTCATTACGCTCTGATTCACCTGTGATTGGCTTCTTTTCCATAGCAGCAGCAGCAGAGGCTCATGGGTATTGTAGTATTCTCACAGACAGAAACTCAGTGTAAATAATGTAAACTGGTGTCAGAATATAAACCTGTAGCATCGTTACATCATCAGGAGAGTTTCTGTGTTCAGTCACATCGACGAGATCAATTAAAGAAACATTTAATGAGAAAACAGAACGAGGAAAAACACTTGAGGAGTCTGTGTGTCTGTTACTGTCAGACGGAGACATGCAGGTGTTTTTGTAATGCAAAGAATCTAACAAGAAAATCAGGCTGCAGTTACACTGAGACTTAAATTACGCTAGTTAATGTGTGTGTGTGTGTGTGTGTGTGTGTGTTTATAAAACATGGGAGGAGTTCTTCCTGTCAGACAGCAGCTCACCCACAGAGACACAGTTACAGTTAATGACAGTCAGACAGGAAAAGCTGCAGCATACGTTCATATTTCAGGGCGTTTTCAGACCGGCGCTCTGTAGTCCGACTGGATCAGACTCTGGCTGCTGATCTGAACTCACACTCAGACCAAAACTAACCAACACAGACCCACAAACGAGCTCTGGAGTGGTTCTCTGTGGCGGAACGTGATCCGACTTCGATCCGACTGACTACCAGGCGAACTCTGCCGGTTTGAGCCAAAGGGCTCCCGTAGCCAGGAGCGCTTTGCATGCTGGGATGTTGATGAGTGAATTTAACAGTTATTATGAATCGAGGTCGGACCTGGACGAGCACAGTGTAGTACGTTATATATAGCTTCTTCACCACCTTCTTCATGTGTTTATTTACATAGTCCCGCCCCAGACACACATGACCAATGAGAGGAGAGAACGTTCTCACCTGGCCAATGAGAGGAGAGAACGTTCTCTCCTGGCCAATGAGAGGAGCGAACGTTCTCTCCTGGCCAATGAGAGGAGAGAACGTTCTCACCTGGCCAGGTATACATGCAGTATCTACACCACACTTACCTGGTTAGGTTCAGGCATGAGGAGGGGGGGTTAAGGTTAGGGATGGGGGCTGGCTTCTAGTGATGCATTTTGGTTAGTGTTTCTTGAACTGCGGGGGGTCTCAGGTAACCCCCTCCTCACAGAGGGGTCGCAACATGATATCCTGATTTTTTTAATTAATTAATTATTTATTTATCTGTTTTTCGGAGCTCAGGATGCTGTTACAGCGTCTCTGTCGTTGTTTATATGTTTCATGTTTCTCTCTCGGCTGCCGGCTTTATGCTGGAGGTCAGTGTGGCAGATTCAGACCATTCATGTCAAAACTTTCACTGTGTCCAGTTTATTAGGTATGTCCAGCTAAACCTAGTGCAGTAATAATAATAAAGTTTATTCATATAGCACAATTCATGTATAAAGTACAAAGCAAGGTGCTTAACATAAAAGCAGCAAATCATAGAATCATTTATGATAAAACAATAAAAACAAGGACAAATAAAAAATATGATAAAATTGAATTAAGATAAGATGAAACAACACTTTAGTGGTAAACAGATGTCTTCATTTAA
>CM076459.1:10800758-10888258 GCA_038419695.1 Scomberomorus guttatus
ATCTTTAATCTGTGATCAGAAAATAAGATCTATGGCTTGACAGTTTTCTGTTTTGTTTTGTAAATCCTGCAGTGGCCCAATAAAGGGGATTTGAAACCTCAACCTCTCTCTCTGTCTCTCTGTGTCTCTCTCTGTCTCTCTCTCTCTCTGTCTCTCTCTCTCTCTCTCTCTCTGTCCTCTCTCTCTGTCCTCTCTCTCTCTCTCTGTCTCTCTCTCTCTCTCTCTCTCTCTCTCTCTGTCTCTCTCTCTGTGTCTCTCTCTCTCTCTCTCTGTCTCTCTGTGTCTCTCTCTGTCTCTCTCTCTCTCTCTGTCTCTCTCTCTGTCTCTCTCTCTCTCTCTCTGTCTCTCTCTGTCTCTCTCTCTCTCTCTCTGTCTCTCTCTCTCTGTGTCTCTCTCTGTCTCTCTCTCTCTCTCTGTCTCTCTCTGTCTCTGTCTCTCTCTCTCTGTGTCTCTCTCTGTCTCTCTCTCTCTCTCTCTCTCTCTCTGTCTCTCTCTCTCTGTGTCTCTCTCTGTCTCTCTCTCTCTCTCTGTCTCTCTCTGTCCTCTGTCTCTCTCTCTCTCTCTCTCTCTCTCTCTCTCTCTGTCTCTCTCTCTCTCTGTCTCTCTCTCTCTCTGTCTCTCTCTCTCTGTCTCTCTCTCTCTCTCTCTCTCTCTCTGTCTCTCTCTCTCTCTCTCTCTCTCTGTAGGACCAGAGCTCGCTCAGCCCCAACTCGCCCGTCTACGCTAACGTCTCCAGTCTGAAGAAAACGTCTCAGATCTCTGTCTCTGGTCCCGCCCTCCCTGCGCCACCGGCACCTGACCCCCGCCCCCTCTACAACTGGCCACACCTCCTTGTCTTTAGGCTCCTCCTCCGGGATGATAAGCCCCGCCTCCCCCCTCAGCCCGCATGATGAATGGCAGGTCAGTGACCTTTGACCTCTGTTCTCACACTTTATAAACGGGTTCAGTTTAACCAGTGAAAGGAGACGATGGAAGCTCTGAGAAACTAAAGGAATGAAAGAAGAAGAGTGAAAGAGATGTAAAGTTAATCTAAGTAACATAACAGTAAACATGATGTTTGGCTTTATTTATTTTATTTAATCTTTAAAACACATTTTCTGAATTTTTGGCTCATTTTCTCAAAACTCGATACAAAAAACTCAAAACTCTACAAATCTGTTTTATCTCTTCCAAAATGTTTTTGTTTTTGCATCAAATGACACACACACGTCATCATATGAAAGATCTTCACACTGATGAGCTCAACACAAACATTACTATGAATATCTTATCAGTAGCTTTATGCCTTCTGTATTTTCAGTGTGTAAAAGATTGTTACAGTAATGTTTATCTACTCAAATATATATAAATAAACTTTTTTTTTCCCAAAATGCAGTATTTTGGAACACTTTTCTTTTGCATGTAACACTTGTACATATTCAACATACAGTAAGAGAAAAAACAAACAAATAAATAAAAGTTTTTTCAAAAACTAAACGCAAAAAGACAAAAACAAAAAGCAAAATGTAAGAAAAAAATGATTATCCTATTTTACACTCTTTTCAGTACAGATGTTTTGGGTTATGTAACCTCACAGCTGTCAGTTAAAATTACATGTTTAGTTCTCTTTATTTTAAATTCGTCTGAGCGTCTTCTGCTCATGTTGCTGCCGCCTGCAGAGGTGATTAAAGTTTCATCAGATGTAATCTGAGCTGCTGGGTTTGTTCCACTGTGATCAGATGAACAGGAACAGGTGACGGGTCAGTGCCTTGCTCAAAGACACTTCAACAGGAGTCACAGCTGACGTGACTCTGTGATTCTGATGTTTGTTTCCTCCGTCAGGTCCACACTGACCAGGACAGCGGGAAGCAGTTTTATTACCATCCTGTAACCAGACAGACCACCTGGTCCGACCCCCCGCGGCCCCCCCACCCCCGCCCGCTGCAGACATGGACCAGTCCCAGGGGAGGGAGGGGGGACACCTGGCCTCCCCTCCCCTCTGCTCTCCCCCCGCCTCCTCCCCAGGTACAAAACACAAACGACAGAAACTGATGAAAGGTGTTTGTGAGTCTGAGAGAAGAGTCCAGATTCACATTCTGAGAGATCAAACAAAAAACTGAAAGACACTGAAGAGAAAAATGAATTTTTAAGACTAATCGATGTTGAAGTGGAAGTAGAGACAAAACCAGTGACAGAAATTAAGTGACAGATGGAATCAGAGATTAAAAAGAGATATTGGGCCTCATGCAAGAACATATTCACATTTTTTTCTTTAGACTCTGACTTTTCTCTGAGTTTGTTCCGACAAACTCTCTTAACTGCACAGACTTGTTGTAAATCTCTGGTTTCAGCCTGATGAATGTCACCTGTTCGTGAAGAGGTGAGCGTCAAAACTGTTATTTCTTCACATTCTGTTGATAATTTAGTTAATTGTGAATATTTTAAACTAAAATTCTGGCCAATTCTCACACATTATACCTTTTAATTAAGACTTCATAATTGCAAGTCAAACAAATGTTTCTCTCCCTGTAAAGAAAGTCTGTTCAGGACTCGTACGACAGCTCTGAACTCATCAATTCTGTTTGTGCCTCAAAGAAAATTATAAGTACGAGAAAACTGATGAATACCACAAATGTTCTTAAATCACCTGTACGAGCCTCTTAATCCTTAGAGCCCAACAGCCACAGTTTGCATCCAAATTCACCTCCTTTTTCTTGGTTGAATTGCTTACGAAAACAATGGAAAACATATTACCGGAAAGAGCAGAACTGGAGCTTTTTACTGATGCTAGTCACATATTGTACATACCGAAGTAATCACGTTATAAAGACAGATCAAACTTGTGCAAAGAAATATTTTTACTAATGTCTTCACACATTTTCACGCTGCTGTTTCTCGACTGAATAAGTCACAAAGTCCCTATCGCTTTACAACGTACCGCATGTCAAAATAAACAGCAGAACTTACCCTTTCTTCTCTTTCTCTGTGTAACAAAGTGTTGTCGAGTCATCCGGTTTTGAAATTACAGCAAATTTCTGCATTGTCTCAATATAGGACTGACATTACATCACAGTTTGTATGAAAAATAAACACAAAATAACGTATTTTCTTTTCATTGCAATGATTTAAAAGTTGTGGTCAAAAGACCTGCGCAGGTCACCTGTGTGCAAATACGCTCATGCACAAATACATTTAATACCGTCAGGCACTACGCATATTTTTTCACATTTCTAAGTCACAGAATATTCCACCATCACAGTTCTGATATTGCCAGATTCCAGATAATCTCCCAACACAAATTATGGTGTAAAAACTAAACAATTTGATAAGACACAATCTTTCTTTTCCTTGATATAAAAGCTATTATCTATTATAATCACATCAAATGATGGACGATCTGGATAGCCTAGTTCTGAAAAAAACAAGATGTATGGCTAGCCTTTATAATGACCGCGATAAGAGTTTAAAAGTAAAGGTAGTGAAATGACCCTGAAAATAGTCCAGCACTCACAGGGTTAAGAACGAGTCTGTTCACACGAGAGCTTCTTGCATGAGGCTCGATGTCTTCTGCAGATAAGACAGGAGAACCGGAGGGAATTTAAGAGAAAGATGATTTTCTTTGAGACTGAAAGAAGTTGAAGTGTCAGGTTTTCCTGGAAATGCTGCTCTCACACATAAACAGCATTTTAAAAATCTGGATATATTCTCAGATTGATTGATTGGTTTATTTAACAGGAACACTTCAGCATGGACCTGAGTTAGCCACAATACTTTCCCTCTGTATGCAGTCACCCTAAAATAATAAATAAAATAAATAAATGAAAATAGAATAGAATATACTTTAATATTTCTGTGGGTAAATCTGTGTTGGACTTTTAAAATACCAACATGTCTAGATACATATATTGTTGTTAGGTGTTTATTTCAAACATCTATTGAAACAGGTTATACATGCTGAGTAATAATTATAATTAAAGCTATGATTAAAGTGATAAAAAGTATTTCTGATAGTAAAGATAATGTCTCTTCACTTTATTTGTTAATATCGTTTGTCTCTATACAATCTTTATGTTTGTGTATTATATTTAGTATTTATTACCTTTATTTTAGTTTTTTCATGATGTTCATAATGTATTTTAGTTTTTAAAGGATTTTTAAAGTTAATTGTCTGCATCTGTTCACTTCAATTTCCCTGTCTGGGTTATTTATTATCAAGTACTAATTAAAACACAAAGATGAACATATATAAATAATAATAACCTACATCATCCTGTACTAATTAAAACATTAATTAACCCCTGTCACCATGGAAACTGACGTCCTGGCCCTTCCTGTCAGGGTTCCTGCGGTTGGGAGCAGCTGGTGGACGAAGCCTCAGGGAGATTCTACTACTACAACCCCACCTCAGGAGCCACGTCCTGGGCTGCACCTGAGCCAGTATCCCCCTCCTCACCCTCCTCTCCCCCTGCGTCTACAGCCGCTAGGAGACACGACGACAGACCGGTACGATCCCGACATAAATCTGGATTTTTGTTTATTCAAACATTCACATCAAACAAACACAACTGTTGTGTGTTTTTAAGGTTGATGAAAACTGACTATACATTTAATCACATGAAGTCACAGGTCAGAGGTCACAGCAGGTCTTTAGCATTATTTAGGAAAATGTAATGGAATAAAAAATGGTGAATTTTCTTTAACAATTGTTAATTATTTGATTTAATTCAACTGAAGCCTCCACTGCCAGAAGAAGATTATCCTTTGAATGCAGAGAGAGAGAACAACGATACCAACTTTACAAAGGTACAAAACACACACACAGTTATTCCCGATCAATCTGTGGTCTTTACCAGTTTAATCCCGCTCTGCAGGTCTTCACCAATGAGCATTAACATGCTCAATGTTGTTGTTTTATTCTTTTCCCAGCATGCTCAGCAGCATGTGCCTCTGATTCCCAGAGCTCAGCTGGACCTGAAAGATGGCAGCAGCCCCCAGTGGAGGGTGCAAGAAGTAATCAATTAATAGATCAATCAATCAATCAATCAATCAATCAATCAGTAATTCAATCAGCTGTCGGGCAGTTTGTGTGCCTAATGTTTAATTTGTCAATCCATTGATTTATGCATTTCAGATCCCACAGTTGCCCCAAAGGCAGATGGGAAATGGAGTTTGTGAAGAGGGAACGCCTCTGCAGGTCAGGAACTGGAGAAACAGCGTGGCCGAAGACGTGAGTCAAACCAATCGGCTGTTATCTTGTTCTCACAAGTTATTATCCTATTTGTACAAGAGCTATTAAATATATTGTGCCCTGGACAAACTGCACAAACAAGTTACTAACTTGAACAAGATGGTTCAACTAACAAACATGTAATGTTTCGGGTTTATGAAAGTATCATGTGTGTTACAGACATTTGCTCCGAGCCTCAGGAGGAACGTCTCTGACCTCACTGATGTGTCCAACAGAAGACACTCTCCTGACAGTCCACAGGTACACACACACACACACACACACACACACACACACACACACCTGTCTCACTACCTCATTCAGATCCATTACACATACTCATCTGTCCATCATTCATTCATTCATTCATTCATTCGTCATGTGATGTCATCCTGTTTTCCCTCATCAAGCTTTCTGATAGGCTCAGACTGAAGAGGAATCTGTCCAATCGAAGCACAGACTCCCACCAGTTGCACGTAGGTCCCGGGCCCTGATTGGCTGGAGAAGTTTCTGGGTGTCTGTTGGGCTGTCTGTCAGAAATCAGACCTGGTTTCCATGGCAACAGTCTTTAATCTCCTGTAGTAGCCATGAATACCAGGCTTTACTAACACAAACTAACATTTGATTTAATTTCTAAAACAGTAACCGTTACCCTTTCTGAGCATGACGTCCGAGGGCTTTCAAGCATGTGAACACCAAGAAGCAGCAGGACCAGACAGTATCAGTGGGCGGGTCCTCAAACTATGTGCTGACCAACTATGGCTGGTGTTCAGAATGATATTTAACTTGTCCCTGGTTCAGTCTGTCATACCGACGTGCTTCAAGGAATCCACCAACATTTCTGTGCCCAAGAAAACAAGACCAGCCTGCCTGAACGACTACCGCCCAGTGGCACTCACCTCTGTAGTGATGACATGCTTTGAACGGTTGGTCAAGGATTACATCTGCTCCTCACTACCCAGCACACTGGACCCATTACAGTTTGCCTACAGTCCCAACCGATCAATGGAAGACACCACACACATCCTCCACATCACCCTGTCTCACCTGGACAAGAAAGGGAGAGTGTGAGATTGCTGTTCATTGACTATAGTTCAGCGTTTAACACCATAGTTCCCTCCAGGCTCATCACAAAGCTCAAGGACCTGGGATTAAACACCTCACTGTGCATGTGGATCCTTGACTTCCTGACGGGCAGACCAGGTGGTGAGGGTAGGTGGATACACCTCTTCTACCCTCATCCTTAACACTGGAGAACCCCTGGGCTGTGTTTTGAGCCCCCTGCTGTACTCCCTGTACACACATGGCTGTGTAGCCACTTTCGACTCCAACACCATCATCAAGTTTGCTGACGACACAGCTGTGGTGGATAGATAACATGAAAAGGCCTACCTGAAGGGAGGTGAGGACCTGACCCACTGGTGTCAGGACAACAACCTGCTCCTGAACATCAGCAAGTCTAAGGAGCTGATATTGGACTTTGGGAAGAAGCAGGGAAGGAACTACATCCCCCTTAACATCAACGGGTCCTCGATGGAGAGGGTGGACAGATTCAAGTACCTTGGTGTCCACATCACTAAAGGATATTTACACCAAGCGCTGCAAGAATAAAGCTAAGAGAATCATTAAAGATCCAAAAGTACCGGATACACCAGGCTCAGTGAGAGGTCAGGAAGAGCTTCTACCCTCAGGCCACCATGATCCTAAATTAGGTCACTGCCTGATTCTGATCACCCTGGAGAGAACTTTTTGGGCAGTTCAGACTTACAGCACCTTCTGCTGCGCCTCCTCAGTATCACCACATTTTGAAATATTTTGGAGACAGATATCACAAGTATTAAATGTCATGATGAGGCTGTAATGAACACTGCAGCCTCCAGGAGGCGCTAGTCCAACATCATACTTTAAATATTACCCAGAAAGTTTTTCAGTGTTTTTCCACTAACCCCCCTGATCATCCGTCATGTGCATTAACAATTTTTAACAGGAACTAACCCATGTAAATTGTTTGTTATTCACTGAGCAGATTTTAGGTTGAGGTTGTTTTTACTGTGTACAGTGCACATATCTGTTGAGCTTCATTTAGTAGCATATTGTTCCCAATATCAAACAATATTTTATTCTGGACAAAAAGTTTGCAAAAGTGGACGACATCTTATTTTCAAGGACAAGACAGTTGCGTGTTCACATCATCAGAAATTCTTTTTGAATTGAGAGAGTGATGTATTCTGGGTTGTTTGTAGCATTAATGTTGCTGGGCTAGCAAGTTTCTTCCAGTGTGTTTATAGTGAGTAACATTGTCTACGAGAGACATGAATGGGACTTTTACTTCCAGAACCAGGGGCACCTGAAACACTGTATCCCCTCCCACCTCACATCTCTATCATCTGTCAGACAGCAGAGCAGGAATTACAGATGAGGATCTCAAACAGACTCGATGATCCGTGAGGACAGAGTGTGTGACTGACAGACAAGATTTACCTTCTGCTTTAATTTTTCCAAAAACAGCTATAGGAAAATGACGAGTCTTCTTATAATCAGGGTCATCTTGTATTCAGGACAGTATGGTAATTTTTCTGGAGAAGTTTCCATCAGCAGATTTTTTCCAACTTGTCGTTAAATTGTAGTAAAATTTTTCAATTTTATACCTATTAACCAAATTGAATCTCAACATTTTAAGCCAACATGGACGAGAAGTCCTTAAAGTGTTCAGGAAAAAATGAGGTTTTCAGAGATGTTCTCAGGGTGTTTGGGGATGTTTAATTATAGATTTTATTCCCAGTGCCTGTCAGGTGTTTTTAGCTGCAGATACAGAGAGGAGACTGAACCTGCTGGGCTGCCGTAGACACACAAACACCACTCCCTTGTTTATACAGGAGTCACATTTCAAAGCTGACCTGCAGGTAAAAGAAACCTGAGGACTCACCTATCGTGCTGTCTACCTGTCTGTCTCTGCAGAGCCACCTGCTGGAGAAAGCAGGAATCATCAACAAGACCAAAGTAGCTGATCACGGCAAAAAGATCAGGTGAGAGCCGAGCACTGAATGTAACATCTGAAGTAAAGTTGTATCATTTTATATGTTTTAAATTGCTTGTGTGCAGCTGTTTGTTCAGTTTGGAGAGAACGGTCAGTGAGGTTTGATGCTGTTGTTGTTGAACAGGAAGAACTGGGCTCAGTCCTGGACCGTCCTCCATGGAGGGATCCTCACCTTCCACAAAGACCCCAAATCTGCTCCGACTGGGAATGCTGTAAGAACCAGTTACACACAGTGAGGTCATCACATCCTCTGTATTTACTTCTTTTAAGAACACAGAGGGAGCTTACTGTCTACAGTTAATAGATACAGTTTTATTGATATTTTCTCTCTAGATGTGTAAAGTTTTACAAATGTTATACTTCATGTTGGGAAATTATGTTTACAGACAACATAATTGAACAGTTAACAGTTAATAGAATAATTTAAAAAACAAAACTTTATTTTTGACATCAGTATTTCCATATGGGGGGGGGGGGACACATGATCTCAGTGTTTCAAAACTCTTGTCTGCAGCCCTGAGCAGCCACTAAATTATTAACAACTCTGTTATTATGCAGTAATAATAATATTAATAACACAGCAAAAACTAATTTTATTATTAAGTTAATAAAAAGAGATCTCTGGAAACATTTTAACAATTAATGAAAAGTCAGAAGAAAGTTTGCAAATGTAATCAGTCAGACATTTCTACAAAAACTAACCTGCTGCAGACCAGAGGTAGTTTATAAAGTCCATTAAGTTCAATAAATCTGCTGTGATCAGACTAATTTAATCCTGGTTAAAGATACATGTTCATGACTCTAAAACAGGGCGGATCTTACAGCAGGAATAAACTGAATCTTTTTTATCTTCCTTTTAGTTTTGTTTTTCATACTTTAATGTACATTAACCTGCTAGGAGGCTTTGTGACAAAAATAAGCCCCTGCTTCCCTTTTGTTCCCCAAATTATATATTGATTACATGCAGATGTATTTTATCAGCTGCACCATATAACATCAACTGAAAGACTTACAAACAGGTTTGTATTGTGTGAACAGTTAGTCAGAAAAATAAACTTGTGTTTGTGTGTATGATGTCACAGATCCTTTGTTCACTTTTTATTGAAATTATATTTTCACTCTTCCTCAGATGAAGGCGTCTCAGATTGTTCCAGAATACACTGTCGAACTGAGAGGAGCTTCAGTCAGCTGGGCCTCCAAAGACAAGTCGTCCAAAAAGAACGTTCTCGAGGTATGCCACCATCTCTGTTACCATGGTTACAGCCTGTTCTAGAGATGACATCTCTGTTACCATGGTTACAGTCTGTTCTAGAGATTACATGTCTCTGTTACCATGGTGACAGTCTGTTCTTGGGATTCCCGTCTCTGTTACCATGGTAATAGTCTGTTCTAAAAACATCTATCTCCATCACTGTTATCTTGTGCTGTATCACTGCTACCGTGGTTGCCGTGGTTACAGGGCTCCTCTTCCTGACAAGTGTGGACTTGTTACCATGGTTATTGTTCTATGCTGACTGTGCAAATGAAACTGGTGCCTGTGTGTTTGTGTCTGCAGCTGAAGACTCGTCAGGGCTGCGAGTACCTGATGCAGTACGACACTGAGAGCATCATCAGCGACTGGCTGAAAGTGATGCAGGACACCATCAGACAGCTGGTAACAAACACACTCACACACTGACTGTAGATCTACCAGGATGTTCAGAAAAGTAAAAATTTGAACAGCTGCTTGGGAACATTGTTTCATTCAGCGGAACTCTTTCAGGAACACGAACATCTGTCAGAGGACGAGGACGAAGCTGCTTCAGACAAAGAGGACAAAGACAGGAAAAGGACATGTGAGTCTATAAACTTTATTAAAGCTGTACCTCGTTCACCAAACAGACACCAAATGCCATCAGTCATTTTTGACTGCAAAGAGGGAGGATGAAATAAAACACCTTCTTCTGTTTTTAGTGACCTCGAGTTCGTCAGGCGTGGCCGACTCTGAGCAGAGAAGAGTTCGGACCAAACTGCGACGGTTCCTTCAGCGGAGGCCGACGCTGCAGAGCGTTAAAGAAAGAGGATACATCCGAGGTAAGAAAGACCAAAGCCAGCTGCCTGTTTCCATGGTGACCAGACTGCGATCACATAGAAACGACATCATGAATACATCATAAAAACATACAAAAAATGTACAGATGATCAGATCAACCACAGAAAATAAGTGACTGGAGTGATGGAAAAGTTTAAGACATTTAGTGGCAGAGAATACGAACGATCTAAACATGACGTGTTTACAGCTGAATCACATACTTATTGTGTATATAACGTTACACTGAGTGAAATATTCAGACAGACTCCCTTCTTTTTATGTCACTTCTTTGTCTTTGTCTTCCCAGATAATGTCTTCGGCTGTCACCTGGACACACTCTGTCACAGAGAAAACTCCACCATTCCCAAGTTTGTGGAGAAGTGTATCAGAGCAGTGGAGAGGAGAGGTAAACACATATAAAGACACTCAGATTTCATACAAACACACACACACACAGAGGACTGATGTGTGTTTTAAATGTTTGTGTCTTCAGGTCTGGATGTTGACGGGATCTACAGAGTGAGCGGAAATCTGGCTGTAATCCAGAAACTACGACACAAAGCTGACCATGGTAACGTCACAATATATCACATCTCCAACTAATCTGCAGCAGTTTCTCTCTACACTCTAAAATGTATTAACCCCTTCCACCCGAGTGGTCCCGGTATCAGCATCGGGCCAAATGTGTTACTAAAACACGACCTGAAAGTTTGAAAGTTGCTCATTCTATGGCCTTTGTTAAGTGCCATATAGTTTCAGTGTTGACTAATCAGACTGAATCATTTAGTAAGAAAGCTGCCTGTTTCTATGGCCATTGTTTAATAAAAAAACTCAATCTGGAGGTAAACTTTTATGAATCAGGTAAAGTGATTAGTGTATTGTGTGCTGAGAGCCATTAGTAATGGGAATCAAGAGACGTTACAGTTAGATTACCTGTCAGGAGGCAGAAAAGCTATTTGGCACACTCGGCTCTCCAAAGGCTGCCTGGTACTACTTTGACTAATATGGATGCAGTATCGTTGTGCTGCGTCTCTATTGCATCAGCTTTGGTAGTTCTAGTTCAGAATGTTTAGAATGGGGCCAATAGCATCAGTGTCAACTGACTCGCTGTTACAAGGGTGTTTATTCACACTCTAATTTAGAATTTTGATTAGGCAGAAGTAAAAAAACATACCTTTTTTCACAGGTAAACTTATTTTATTTCAGAACTCTACCCATATCCATAGAACCTGGGTTTGTTCATTTTGGCCTTACAATTGTGAAGCCTAAAGGACAGGTTCACAATTCTTCCAGTCAATCTTAAAACAGCAGTCAGGTGTCCATATGAACAGTGAAAGAGGTTTTCCTCGCTGTAATCATTCCTCCTGTTCATACTGGATATTAAAAGATCCCCTTCAAATGTGCTTTCAATGGAAGTGATGGAGGCCAAAATCCACAGTGTGTCCACACAGTCATTTAAAAGTAGATGTGAAGCTTATATGAGGTTTCAGCAGTCTGAGTTAGTCATATCAAGTGGATATCTGCCACATTTACAGTCTTTTTAGCATCAAATTCCCTCTTTGTGTTTCCTCGGACAGTGTTTCCCTGTTGACCTGCGGTGGAAGTATAGTAACAAAAAGAGGGACTTTGGCACTAAAAAGACTGTAATGTTGAAAGATATCTACTTGATTTGACTCATTTGGACGCTGAAGCTTCATATTAGCTTCAGATTAACTTTGAAATCCATGTTTGCACAGAAGGAGGACTGTGGATTTTGTCCCCCATCACTTCCATTGTAAGTGCATTATGAAGGGATCTTCTAATGGTCAGTATGAACAGGAGGAATGATTACAGCAAGAAAAACAGGTTTCACTCTTCATTTGGGCTCCTGACTGTTGATCTAAGACACAGTGGAAAAACTGTGAACCCGTCCTTTAAGGGGTTAACGCTTTATTTAAATTCATGTAATTTCTGAAAATGCCCTAACAATTTTCAAGAAGCCTCCTGGAAACATACAATAAACAAAATTTAATGAATAAAGTTTTAAATAATACAATTAATTACTGTATTACTCTGGTTTAAATAGAGCAGTTCCTTCAAGGATATTCCTGTTTTCTTTATAATTAACTTAAACCGAAAATATAATTATATGCAGATGACACCCTGCTTTACTTGGTTCATGTTCAGTGAGCAAGTTTTCATTCTTCTTCTTTGTGTGTTGTGTTTTTTGGTGGCTGCAGAGGAGCAGTTGGACCTGGAGGACGGTCAGTGGGAGGAGATCCACGTGATCACAGGAGCTCTGAAGCTTTTCCTGCGAGAGCTTCCTGAGCCACTATTCCCATTCAGCTGCTTCGACAAGTTCATCGCTGCCATCCGTCAGTACTCAAAACTCAAAACTTACGACAAAAACTCAACACGCCTCAAACTAAAGCAAAACGTGATACAAACTGTCTGTTTAAACCACATCCAGGGTAGAGTTTTTTCACCTTAAAGTCAAAATCTGACATTTAGATTTAGGTAATTTTGGTCCTGCATGAAAACTACAGTAAAAGTACATAAGTATTATGAGCTCGATGTAGTTCAAGTATTGCAGTAAAAGTACATAAGTATTATGAGCTCGATGTAGTTCAAGTATTGCAGTAAAAGTACATAAGTATTATGAGCTCGATGTAGTTCAAGTATTGCAGTAAAAGTACATAAGTATTATGAGCTCGCTGTAGTTAAAGTATTGCAGTAAAAGTACATAAGTATTATGAGCTTGATGTAGTTAAAGTATTGCAGTAAAAGTAGTGGTTTGGTCCCTCTGACTGATATATTATTATATATGACATCATTAGATTATTAATACTGAAGCATCAGTGTGTAAGCAGCATGTTACTGTTGTAGCTGCTGGAGGTGGAGCTAGTTTCAACTACTTTATATACAGTTAGCTAGTTTAGTCCAGTGGTTCCCAACCTAGGGGTGGGGCCCCTCCAAAGGGTCAGCAGATAAATCTGAGGGGTCGTGAGATGATTAATGGGAGAGGAAAGAAGAAAAAACAAAGTTCTGATACACAAATCTGTTTTCACTTTTTGGACTTTTTCTCTAATCTTTGATTTTTGCTGAAATATTGGATCATTTGAACATTTATTGAAATGAAACCATGTGAGAAGTTTAGAGGGAAAAATCACTATTTGGTGGAGCTGGTAACAACTCATAGACATCTGAAATGTGACCCCGACTACACACTGCTTTTTGTAAGACGTCAAAAGCCAAAAAGGTTGGAAACCACTGGTTTCATCTTTAACAATGTGTTGTATTTTAAAAGCTTGTTATATTATCCATTGTGTCAAATCTTCATCTGAAAAGTAACTAAAGCTGTCAAATAAATGTAGTGGAGTAGAAAGTACAATATTTCCCTCTGAAATGTAGTGGAGTGGAAGTATAAAGTAGCATCACATGGAAATACTCAAGTAAAGTACAAGTACCTCAAAACTGTATTTAAGTACAGTACTTGAGTAAATGTACTTAGTTACTTTCCACCACTGCAGAAATCACTTCAGTCCAGTCAAATATTGTACTTATAGACCAATCAGAGAGCAGTTAGATGATGACATGACTCTGAACTGAAGTATGTTTTAGATTTGTTTATTCACAAACTGACTTTAGCAGAACGTTAAGCACAAATTAAACACGTTTGTAGAGCATCTGACACACATTTTTCAGCCTGCTGTTATGTTATGTAAGTTATGTTTGGAGTTTGAGTCACCACAATTATGACGATTCATCCTCTGAGAGCCATGAACACTCACAGATCATTTCACATATGTTTGTCTTGTAGTTGTAGTTGTTTAAAATGAACCTTTCAGTGTCTGTTTCCTTGCAGAGGTCCCAGACTACAGCCTGAAAGTCTCCTACATGAAGGATCTGGTTCGCTTGCTGCCTTTGCCGAACCACGATACCATGGAGCTGCTGTTCAAACACCTGCGCAGGTGAGCTCACACCTGGAACCAGTCTACAGAAGACCTGGGACTAGTTCTTATACCTGTACTTATTAACTCAGGACAAACAAGTCAAATCAGTTTTATTTGTGTAGCGCCACAACATAGCAGAAGTTATCTCAGGGCTCTTTTCACACAGAGCAGGTCAGACTGTACTCTTTAATTTACAGAGACCAACATTCCTCCATCAGCAGCACTTGGTGACAGCAGCAAGGAAAAACTCCCCTTTAACAGGAAGAAACCTCAAACAGAACCGGCTCTAGGTGGGCGCCATCTGCCTCGACCGGCTGGGTTTACAGAGAAAGAAGGAGGGAGGGGGAGAGACAGAGAAGCATAACAACAACAATAACAACAATAACAACAACAATAATAATAGAAATATGACTTATGATGATGATGATGATGATGATAATAATAATAATAATAATAATAATAATAATAATAATAATAAGGGGGTCCATGTCCCTCATCCTGTGAGATAAGAAAGCACAAAACTCCGGAGAAGAAGTCAAGTTAGTAACATGCATTAATGGTACATGAATGTGTACAGATGGAGAGGAGGAGGAGGAGAGAGGAGCTCAGTGCATCATGGGAAGTCCCCCGGCAGTCTAGGCCTATAGCAGCATAACTAGGGGCCGGTCCAAGGCGAGCCTGGCCGGCCCTAACTATAAGCTTTATCAAAAAGGAAAGTTTTAAGCCTCCTCTTAAACGTAGAGAGGGTGTCTGCCCCCCGGACTGAATCTGGAAGATGGTTCCACAGGAGAGGAGCCTGATAGCTGAAGGCTCTGCCTCCCATTCTACTTTTGGAGACTCTAGGAACCACAAGTAAGCTGCATTCTGGGAGCGCAGTGCTCTAGTGGGGTAATAAGGTACTATGAGCTCTTTAAGATATGATGGTGTCTGACCATTAAGAGCTTTGTAGGTGAGGAGAAGGATTTTAAATTGTATTCTGGATTTTACAGGAAGCCAATGCAGAGAAGCTAAAATGGGAGAAATATGATCTCTTTTCCTGGTTTTTGTCAGTACACGTGCAGCTGCATTCTGGACCAGCTGGAGAGTCTTTAGAGACTTGTTAGGGCAGCCTGATAATAAGGAATTACAATAATCCAACCTAGAAGTAACAAATGTGTGGACTAGTTATTCTGCATCTGACAGAATGCAGAACAGTACGCTGAGGTTAAAGATTTATCTTTAAAACACTTTTATCATTGAGATTTGATTAGAGTACAAACTCTCTGCTGTGGTTGTTCTAACTGACTCCTTCTAGAACCTCATAGAACTCCAGCTTAAACTGATGATATTAACCTGTGATGTCTAAAACTTCAGCTATAAGTCCACTCTGGATCAAGTTTCACCTGTCAACAGAAATCCAGACCTTTATTTCATCTTGTGTCCATTCTTGTGCCTCTTTTATATTCTTTTCTTAGTAAATAAGAGCTAAATTATCTGCAGTTGATCCAAAATTCAGCTGCTCTGCTTTAAACTATATCAAAGTCAGCAGGAAAAGTCCAGATGTTATTATCAGCTAAAACACAAACTTTTTAAAAATACGTTAAAGTTAATTAATTCACATTATTTTACATGAAATGATTTTGTTTTAGTTCAATATTCAATCTGTAATGAACATATAAGTTCAAGTTCATATGTATTTGTACCACACAATATCATATATGAACATTTCAAAATGAACGGGGAGCCAGTGGAGGTGTTGGAGAACTGGGTGATGCAGCCTGAACACATTTTAACCTTATAAAGAAAAGTTCCAAACAGATTAAGTAACAGACAACATGATGTCCGTGATTTCAGCTCCTCACTGCTCCCAAAACATAGACTATGTTTTGATAAATGTACCACACAAAATCTAAACAATTAATTTGTTGTCTTAAATAAATATCAAAACGATATATGGTCACAGAGCACTTTACAGATGATGTACACTGACGTGCGATACTTCAGTTGTTGGTTGTATGTTCAACGTGCAATATCCTGCTACAATGTGCAATATTATCTTCCTGGTTTTCTAAGCTGTGATGGTTTCTATCCATGTCATTGTTCTTATTGTGTTTTTTGTATGAATGAGGTTAGGTATGTATGTAAGTATGTTTGGGAGATAAACACTCTTATCTCTCTCTGTCTGTCTGCAGGGTGATCGATCATAAGGACTCTAACAGAATGTCGGTTCAGAGCGTCGCCATCGTGTTCGGACCCACGTTGCTCCGGCCACAGACCGAGTCGGCAAACATGACGATCCACATGGTGTTCCAGAGCCAGATAGTAGAGCTCATGCTCAACGAGTTCCAGACCATCTTCTCCGCCGAAGGGTAGGGGGACCTCCGGGAGATCCTCAGAGAACCTTACAGAACCTTCAGAGAACCTCAAGAGAACCTCCTGACAGCTCCTGCAAGCACCCAGAACATCATGAGGACTGCCAAAACCCTCCTCTCAAATTCAAGTTGACAGGGGATTGAACCTGGACATATCTAACCAGTGTGCCTCAAATGAGCCAGGTAGAACTTGAGTGGAACCATCTAGAGCCCTGGGCTGGATCTGAAACCTCAACAGTTGGCTGTACTGCTATTTTCAACAACACAGATCCAACAAAATACACTAATTTGGCACCTTAAAAATCCAAAACATCTATCTTTGAGTGAAAACCTCCACTAAGCTCCAAACCCCTGTAGAACCTTTTAGAACCCTGCACACAAAGTCCTCCTTCTTATTTTAAATTTAAATTTTAAAATGCCTGGGTGAATGAACTTGGAACCTGATGTTTTCATGATGCTCCTGTCTTAACCACTGTGCCTCAAATGACCCAGCTAGAACCTGAGCGGAACCATCTAGAACCCTGGACTGGATCTGTAACCTCAACAGTTGGCTTTACTGCTATTTTCAAGGCAACAGATCAAACAAAACACACTTACGTTGCACCTTACAAACCCAGAAACAACTATGATTATAAACTCCAAACAAGGTCCACATCTGTCGAGAACCTTGTAGAACTCTGGATGCAAACATCACAGCCTCCTGTTGTTCATGCGGTTGAACCTGGAACCTGTTGAGAACATAAAGCCCACATCTCACTGCCAGATGACCAAACCTTCGTATGTTCCAGGTAGAACCTGAGCGTCAGTATGTTCTGATACCAAGTATTTGTTTTAATTGCTGTCTGAATAGAACAAAGAACTTCACTGTGTTAAACACAGGATTGTGATGATGTCATCAGTCGTGTACGTTAGAGATGGGCGTTAACGGGCCACGTGTTGTTTTAGACTGCCGGAAACGAGACGAAATAACATAAAATGACTTTCAGTCTTTGTGCTAAGCTAGGCTAAACACATCCTGGACGTTCTGTACTGGACACACAGAGATGAAACTGATTCTGGAGAAGACAGAACAAAATGACTTATTAAATGTTATTAAATGTGTTTAAATCTAAATAAAGTTTAACAAAAAGATGCTTCAACACAGAGAACCAGAGGATTTACAGAAATGTTTAACTTTCGGGATGAATTTTTACTGCTGTAACGGCGACTTCTGTACAATGCTGTATGTTTTTATAGTGTTGAGGTTTATATGTATTACAGATACAGAACAAAGTTAACATTAACAGATTGAACTCTGTACATAAGAGGGTATTTTACTGACTTTTAATAAAAATAACACAGATGTAAACCGGTGTTCAGCTGAGTTTTACTAAATGTCATCATCAGTGTTGCTGTTTGTAGTGTTCATTAATAATTAAAAACAACATTTCCATTTTGTTTCAATGATAATATCAGACAGAATTCAGGCATAAATTCCTGTATTTGTTCATTGAAATCTGGGCGACTAAAACTGATATGAACACACCAATCACTGAACTCTTCCTCAACATGAGTGTTATAGAACATACATGTTAACAGAAAATCAACCCAATCAAACACTTTAATGAATCCAGTTTATTTCCAGATTAAAAGAACAGAAAGTTAGTGTTCACTGGTATTAAAGTCAGACTGAGGTGTTTGACCCTGACCCACTTTTATAACTCACACATTATTCCTGCTCACATATCGTACACCTGAACATTTTTCTTTTGTTTTGGACAGAATTTACTAAAGTTTTAAAAGTCAGTGATTAATAAGCCAAGATGTACTGATGCAAGAAAGATATTTTTATCTGAACTAATGAACACAATCCAGAACATTCTCAACATTTTTTACAATACAGTTGTGAAGTGAAATATTTCGGGCGCTGCTGGTTCTGAAAAAAAAAATTCATTCAAGTTTCTGTCAGACTGTCAGAGACTCTCAGTTCTTTCTTCTACAGTTCAGATCAATGAAACTCTCCTGTTATATATATATATATATATATATATATATATACACATAACATTGTGCGTGTGTGTTTTATGTTTATATGTTTAAAATTATATGTTCAAATATATTTTGTGAGTTAAACGTTATATATATACCCATATATCAATATTTATGTTAATCATTTCAGTCCTGTGACATCAGACTCGTGATGGACGGTTTAAAAAAAACAAGATTAATCTTTTTTATAAAATCTATTTTTTTCACACTTTCTTTTTCCTTGTCTAAACCTGACAACTACATTACCCACAATGCAACTGCACATTTTGAAATACTTACATAACTTTTTTAATGCTACCATAATTTTTTAAATGCTACCATAACTTTTTTAATACTAACATAATTCTTTAAATGCTAACATGCAGAGATGAGGAGCGGACTACCGAGATCTGGTAACTTCACTTCTTTCTAACTCCATAACTTCAGGTTTTTTTACTTTTCAACCAACACTTACTCAAGTGACATCATCAGTGACATCATCAGTGACATCATCAGCTCACTCTTTATACTACTTTTCACACAGAGGACACCTGGAAACACACTGAGGTTAAATTACCTGCAGTTCATCTTTAACAACTGAAATCATCCCTTTCACAGTGTTTCATAGTTTATTAAACAGATTTTCTTTGTGTGTAACAGATCATTAATTAAATGATAAATTAATTAAAGTTGCTATTCTTAATAAGAACCACTGAATCTTGTTCTCATGATTTCACAACATTCATCTGTAAAGATTTGTCGGACATATATGAAAATATAAATGTTTGCTTATTTTTTGTTTAATTTTTAAATATACATTATATATGTACATATATGTGACATTTATATATTTAATATGTAACATACACACTATATATCAGAAGTTTCTATGTTTCACTGTGAACTCTTCTAAATGCATTTTTATATCTGTGATTGTTTTTCATGTTTAGTTCCTGTTCAGAAAAGAAAAGATTCATGAAAAACAAATCAGTTCAGTCTGACATCAACACTCAAAAACAGGAAATACTTCTTTCTGTAATCGTGCCTGCGGGACGGATGATTATCTGTAAACTGATACTGTAGATTTATAAATTCTTATAAATCTGATGAAAAACAAATAAAACATTTAAATAATCTATTTAACTATAATAATTTCATTTCAAATGTATTGAAAGTTATTTGTGGGGTTCCTCAGGGTTCAATATTGGGCCTGTTGTTGTTTATATTATATACAATATTTATCAGGTTTAACATTTAAAAACGTCTTTTGTTTTTTTGCAAATTACACATTAAAATTTGGATTTTGATACTTTTGGAAAAGGAAAACTTTTAACTCTTTTAACTTTTTTTTAAAGGTTGGATTTTACAAAACCGTTACTGAATTTAACTAAATTCATGGAAATCGTTCTGATATTTTAACAAAGATATTCATCTTAGTTTGGAACAACATATGAAACAGATTTTTCTAATATTTTATAAAAATGTGAAAATGTCACATTTGGGGAAAGATGCCTCCTAGTGGGCAAAACACCAGCAGGACGATCTTATTTCAGTCAATTTCTGAAACATATTTGTAGATTAATAAAATACTATAATTTTTAACAAAATACTATAATTTTTGTCCTGTTTCTGACTCATACAGCAGCTATCTGTTGTGTTGATGTTACATTTGTTTGTAGGATATGTTTGTCTTTGCTGTTATTTTTGATATTTTGCCTTCTATAACATGTTTAGGTGATTTAACTTTTGAATTGCAAAGCTGTTGTCAGCTGGTGATGATGCGACCATGTTTTTTTCAGACATTTTCTCGTCTGCTGAGCTGCAAATATTTTTGTTATTAGCTACAACTGCCTTCTTTCAGGATCTGTCAAAGGAAATCTCTGGAATGCATTTTTCCCATTGCTTGTTACAGCAGACAAACACTGAACTGAACCATACCCATGTCTCATTAGGTGCAGAGGCAGCACTAACAGCTGGAGGTCGACTCTGAGACATCACACAAACACCAAAACACTCAAAATATTAGTGTCTAAAAACACAGACTGCAAAAATACTCCAACTATCAAATCTGCAAAGAAAAACTTCACTTCAAGGTTTCCTCTGAGCGTCTTGAGTAGTAAAAGCCGGATAACACCAACAAAACCTACCCATAACCAACAGAATGTATCCTTCCGCCACAGATCAAAGAGGAACTACAGTCCAGGAAACAAAAAGAGTGAATTTTGTACTAAACAGACTTTAACTTGGGAAGATATCGACTATCTAACTCAGACTGCTGAAGCTTTGGATTTTGTCCCTCATTTCTTACAGTGTAGGTGTGTTCAGGGTCAGTATGGAGAGTATTGTTACAGTGAATACAGCACTTAGAGCACGTCAGCATCGTGTTAAGACAGACTTGAAAAAAACAACCTGTCCTTAAAATCAACCTTTGTTAAACACCTCCAACTGTTCATACCTGCAGAAACTGATAAAACTGAAGTTATTCCTCTCTGCAGCTCAGACTAACAGGTTTTTGTTTATTTCCTTTATGTTTTGACAGTTTCAATATCAAAATAGAGAAAAGTGTTTCAGAACTCACCAAGCCGCCATCTCTCAATCTGAATCTGAGCTGCAGAATCACCTTTACCTGATCTTTATGTACCTGGATCACCTCCAGGCTCCTCCCCCTCTGGTTTTACTGGAAATACCTGAAGTCACATGACCAGACCTCACCTGCGTCCTATCAGTTTTTGAGTGGTTATTATTTTGGATTCTTGTTGTGTATTTAACTCAGCTGAAGCTCACAAATAAATAAAATGAACATGTGTATTGCCTGAGAAACACCTGTGTACCTGTGATATGTATATAAACCAACGCTGAGCTTTGGTCTGTATAACAGAATAAAAGAATCTCCTTATTTAATTTGATCTTTACAGTCTCTTCTTAAAACAGACTTTTATCAGAGAGCCTTTCCTGATTTTACTTGAGTTTGTATTTTTTTTGAGCTTCTTTCATTTTATCTGTTTTTATTTATTTTAAATTTTCTTTCTTTATTTCACACTGAACTTGTCACAATCTGCTCCTCAGTCTGTCTCTGCAGCCTCTGCTCACTTCTCCCAGGTCATGTACTTTCCTCCAACTCCCCACACCTGCATCCTCAAGCTGTCCAACAGAGGTGCATCTTAGTCCCTCCCACTGAGGATTCAGGTGAGACGCAAGGAAACCAAGCGAGGAGAGGAAACGAGGAGATATGTTTTTAGAGAAATGTTTCCGATGACGGTGGCCGCTGATCACAGATGATCAGCTGTCGGTCACATTAACAGCTGATCAGCTGTCGGTCACATTAACAGATGATCAGCTGTCGGTCACATTAACAGCTGATCAGCTGTCATCACATTAACAGATGATCAGCTGTCGGTCACATTAACAGATGATCAGCTGTCGGTCACATTAACAGATGATCAGCTGTCGGTCACATTAACAGCTGATCAGCTGTCGGTCACATTAACAGATGATCAGCTGTCGGTCACATTAACAGCTGATCAGCTGTCGGTCACATTAACAGCTGATCAGCTGTCGTCACATTAACAGATGATCAGCTGTCAGTCACTTAACTAATAGAGGTGCACATTTATCATTGTGCAGTATTTCTACACCAACACAAATCATTCAACACCCCAAAACACCATCAATCACATCTGTCCACATCTGTCTCCTTAGTTCTATTTTTGGTGTATTTTACTATTGATTGTATTTATACTTTATACTGCTTATATTTGTCCTACTCAGTATTTATACTGTGTACTGTGTACTGCAGTATTTATACTGTGTACTGTGTTCTAATTTGAGGCACAGGAACCATTTCTACTGACAGAATGCGTTATTTTTATTTATTGATTATTTGTGTCTGTATTTATTGATATTCTGATGTGAATTCATTATTTAATAACCCAGAATATGATCAGTGTTTTTTGAACACTGTTTGAAATTATTTATTAGTCCTATTGTTTCAGGGAAAATGGAAATGATGATAAATGATGTGAAATATAAATGTGTTTAAAAAGTGTTTCTTGTGTTTTCTGCATCTTGCTGACGTCACACTACAGGCTGCACCCGCAGGGAGGATCTGTGTGAAACCTCACAGATGACTGAGATGTTTTCCTGTAACCATAGAAACCGTGATGTCACTGAAGCTTCTAGAAGCTCCAACTGAAAAACAACATCATTTGATTTCAGTGAATTTAACTGATGTACCTGACACACCTGATGCACCCGATGCACCGGACGCAGCAGAGCATGATGGGACGTTCAGCTGCTCGCAGCACCGTGGAGAGAATCAGTCTGACCGTTCTGCCGGTAGCCGTCCATCGATTCCTCTTCAGCCAATCAGAAGAGTTTCTGGTAGCTCACCTGGTCCTCAGAGCGCTGTTTGGAGCAGTGAGCGGTGCGGTCCTGTTCCTAGGCGTCGCCCTCAGCCTCCCGCTGACCTTTGACCTGAAGCTGGCAGCAGGATTCATCTGTGTCGCTGTGTGCATTGTTGGCGGGGCATTGTCCTCCTCCTTTAGATGTTCAGTCCTCCTGACATTTCCCAGCATGCTTGGCTCCCGCGGTCGTGCATACCTGATGCTGTTCATCCTGTCAGTGCTCTACACAGGTCCGCTGTGGAACATCCAGCGTAACGTTCAGACAGCTACTGAGTCTCTGAGCTGTAATCTGGACCTGCAGGTTCATCACAGCCGGTTGTTGTGGAGAGAAGCTGTCAGACCGTTTATACTCATCACACAGGAGCTGACGGAAGATCAGGCAGACTTCCAGTCGGAGGCTCGAAGCGTCAGCAGGAAGTTTCAGGCCATCAGAGACGAAGTTGTGCTTCAGTACGGATACGACCGCTTCTCCCCAAAACACGCCACCGTCGCCACCAGCAACAACACGCAGCAGCAGTTCATCGCCAAGACCATGATGCAGTGCAACAGTGTGGTGGATCAGGGTGTGGCACGCTGTGCTGATTGGTTCAGCCTCAGGTGGGCGAGGTGTATGGAGGCAATCCCGGTGCCCGTCATCAACCACATCCTGTGTTTCTCCATGAAGTTCCACTTCCTGTGTGATGTCATGAGAGTGATGACTCCGTGGTGCCGGCAGCAGCTTCCTGTGGAGGGAAACTTCGGTCAGCTGTTCGATCAGCTGAATGCTTCTGTTGACCTGCTGTCCCGAGAGTTCAGCAGCGAGGTGGTGGTGCAGCAGCAGCAGCAGCAGGAGGTGCTGGGAGGAGCTCTGCTGAATCAGGACTTCACTCAGGCCGTCAAAGGATCCTTCAGCAGGCTGACGGCCGCGATGCAGCAGCTGCTGGACGTCCTGCAGATACTCCGCTCCCTCACCTTCATCACCATCTTCACCCAGGCGTTTGGGTACCTCAGATGTTACAGGAGGGACGTTGGATTTGACAACGTCTACGTCACCACGTACTTCAGACAGATCGACGCCCGCAGGAAGAGAGCGGGTAAACGCTGTCTGCTGCCTCTGAGCCCGTCAGAGAAACAGAAGCTGATCGAGCCGTGGAGTCCAAAGATCCTCCCTGAGGAGCTCCAACAGGTGACCTCAGGTGTGTTTCAGGTGATGTCTGTCTCTCTGCTGTCTGTCGTCCTGCTGACTGTTGACTTCTCGCTGTTCCACGTTCTGGACATCGTCAGCAGACACACCTTCACCCAATTCAACCTCACCAGTAGTCACCAGGTGGATATCAGGGTGGGTGGAGCCTCCATGATGGCCCGCCTCCTGAGGAAGACTGTGGCAGCGTTCAACAGCTCGTCCAGCCTCCACATCAACACTGACAACCAGATGTGTGTGTGTGTCCCCTCCTCCCTCCCTGCAGGTGTGTATGTCAGCTGTGTGTGCTGTGTGCTTTTGGCGGCGCTCTTCAGCTGCCTTCAGGTTTACACCAACCGCCTCCGACGGGTCATCGCCGCCTTCTACCACCCTGAGAGGGAGAAGAAGAGAGTTTTGTTCATCTACAACCTGCAGATCCAGAGAAGGATTTGCTCCACTGACAGGAAACGCATCATCAGTCAGAGACGCAGCAGGACGGTGTTTCAGTTTCTGAGCAGGTGGACACGTCATCTTTGTCATCATCACCAACAGGAAGTGTCTGACTCTGAGGAGACGCACTACGACCCCGGTCAGACCCAGGCAGGAAGACAACATTAAAGAAGAAGAAAAAGATGTTCAGCTCTTCTTCCTGTTCAGATAAACCTGCACACTCTGTTCTCAGTAAACATCTGTATGAGAATCTGAAAAAAAATAAAATAAAAAGTGTTTCTTGCTGACAGACAGACTCTCCATGACTTTAATTTGATCCATAATAAAAGTTAACGGGGGAAATAACAGATCATGAGCAGCAAAAATCTTTCTAATAGATGAAGAAAGTTTCTTTTGTTGATCAGACTAATTAACAGGTTTTTAATTAATGTTGAAAACAAATTAAAATATAAAACTTGGGAGTGATACACTTGAGTTTAATCTGTCTCCACTCAGTGATGTTGTGATTATCAGATCAGTCTGATCAGCTGCAGCGTCCAATCAATAACTGCTTTCCAATAAAGGGGCCTGTTGGCCGGTAAAAGACTTCCTCAAAGGCTGCTCTCATGTATCCTCGCTCATGGCTCCTCAGAGATCCTCCTCCCTCCTCCCTCCTCAATCATCAGAGCAGAAATTAGAGCTTTGGGACGGCTTTCAAGATGGCGGAACAGAACAACTCCCAGTTCAAGCGAGGAGCGAGGAGCGAGGAGCGAGGAGTGAGGAAAGAAAGTATAAAAGACTCAAGATGCCCTCGGACTTTCCCTCCTTCACCCACCTACACACACGTTCCCACTTCTCATCAGTCCTGCAGTTACCTGGCCCACTCCTCACCTGCAACTCATTCCCTCATCAGACACTCACTGCTCCACTGCTCCACTGGTCCACTGCTCTACTGCTCCACTGGTCCACTGGTCCACTGGTCCACTGCTCTACTGGTCCACTGCTCCACTGGTCCACTGGTCCACTGGTCCACTGCTCTACTGCTCTACTGCTCCACTGGTCCACTGGTCCACTGGTCCACTGCTCTACTGGTCCACTGCTCCACTGGTCCACTGCTCTACTGGTCCACTGGTCCACTGGTCCACTGCTCTACTGCTCCACTGCTCTACTGCTCCACTGGTCTACTGGTCCACTGGTCCACTGCTCTACTGGTCCACTGGTCCACTGGTCCACTGGTCCACTGGTCCACTGGTCCACTGCTCTACTGCTCCACTGGTCTACTGCTCCACTGGTCCACTGCTCTACTGGTCCACTGCTCCACTGGTCCACTGGTCCACTGGTTCACTGGTCCACTGCTCCACTACTCCACTGGTCTACTGCTCTACTGCTCTACTGCTCCACTGGTCCACTGGTCCACTACTCTACTGCTCCACTGGTCCACTGGTTCACTGGTCCACTGCTCCACTACTCCACTGGTCTACTGCTCTACTGCTCTACTGCTCCACTGGTCCACTGCTCTACTGCTCTACTGCTCCACTGGTCTACTGGTCCACTGGTCCACTGGTCCACTGCTCTACTGGTCCACTGGTCCACTGGTCCACTGGTCCACTGCTCTACTGCTCCACAGGTCCACTGGTCCACTGCTCTACTGCTCTACTGGTCCACTGGTCCACTGCTCTACTGCTCCACAGGTCCACTGGTCCACTGGTCCACTGGTCCACTGGTCCACTGCTCTACTGCTCCACAGGTCCACTGGTCCACTGGTCCACTGGTCCACTGCTCTACTGCTCCACAGGTCCACTGGTCCACTGGTCCACTGCTCTACTGCTCCACTGCTCCACTGCTCCACTGGTCTACTGCTCTACTGCTCTACTGCTCCACTGGTCCACTGGTCCACTGGTCCACTGCTCTACTGCTCCACTGGTCCACTGCTCTACTGCTCTACTGCTCCACTGGTCTACTGCTCCACTGGCCCACTGCTCTACTGGTCCACTGGTCCACTGGTCCACTGCTCTACTGCTCTACTGCTCCACTGGTCCACTGGTTCACTGGTCCACTGGTTCACTGGTCCACTGCTCCACTACTCCACTGGTCTACTGCTCTACTGCTCTACTGCTCCACTGGTCCACTGGTCCACTGCTCTACTGCTCCACTGGTCCACTGCTCTACTGCTCCACTGCTCTACTGCTCCACTGGTCCACTGGTCCACTAGTCCACTGGTCCACTGCTCTACTGCTCCACTGGTCCACTGCTCTACTGCTCCACTGGTCCACTGCTCTACTGCTCTACTGCTCCACTGGTCCACTGGTCCACTGGTCCACTGCTCTACTGCTCCACTGGTCCACTGGTCCACTGGTCCACTGCTCTACTGCTCCACTGGTCCACTGCTCCACTGCTCTACTGCTCTACTGCTCCACTGGTCCACTGCTCTACTGCTCCACTGGTCCACTGCTCCACTGCTCTACTGCTCTACTGCTCCACTGCTCCACTGGTCCACTGGTCCACTGCTCTACTGCTCCACAGGTCCACTGGTCCACTGGTCCACTGCTCTACTGCTCCACTGCTCCACTGGTCTACTGCTCTACTGGTCCACTGGTCCACTGATAGTGATAGATGGATAGATAGTTAAGTTGCTTCACGTTTTGCTCTCTGGCCTCTGTATCTGTGTTCACCTGTTGTACGTGACACCTGTTACCTGCTGGTTTATTGGACTTATGACTTTGTAGCTCCATTTTGTGTAATAAATCATTGAACTGGATCAAGCTGTGCCTCGATCGTCTGTGCCTGCTGGTTTTATCTGTTTTTTTAAAACATAATGATTTTATGACTTGTCTGTTTTATTTTGCCATGAAGCACTTTTGTGATGTGGATCTTGAAAAGTGCTCTATAAATAAAGATCATTATTATTATTATTATGAAGGAGGTTTAAAGTTACCATGGAACTGATCCCATGAAGAAAGATCAGTGTGTTAGCAGCTATAGGCCTATTTGAGTTTTACTCACGAAGCTGGCTCATTTAGACGCAGGTAGATCACCATGGTAACAGGTAGATCACCATGGTAACCTATGCTGCATAGAGGATACAGTTGTGAAATGGGAGAAGATATTTCTGCCTCTCTGGTTCCTGCAGTAAAAATCTTCATGTTCATGTTTCTCAGACTGTCAGAGACTCTCTGATCAACATGAAACTCTCCTTGAATCATCACAACAAAAGATAATCAACTAAGTTAGAAAATATCTGGTTCTTTAGAAAAAAGTCAAAGCTACGAGACTGTGGACATAAAGATTTTGGTGTAGAAGTCAACTGCGACTCCCAGGGTGCATTTCAGTAAGAAACAGCCAATCACACAGATTAAAATTCGGTCACACGCGCTGCTAACGGTGAACAGAAGCTAAAGATTAAATTTATTTTAACATCTGCAGATTAAATCAGTTTACTTTTAATTTCTGGGTCACTGAATGTATTCAGTTACCGTGGCGACAACGAAGCCACACCTCTGACTGGCTTCTTCTCCATAGCAACAGCAGCAGAGGCTCATGGGTATTGTAGTATTCTCTTCTATAACACTTGAACCAGCAGCTTCTCTCACTTCATGACTGTGTTCTTCTCCAGAGGATCAACTGACCAACACAAGCACACGTTTGTCGTTTCTAGTTGACGTTGTGTGTGTGTGTGTGTGTGTGTGTGATGTGTTTGTGTGTAGTTTTGTATTTTGTATTATGTGTGCTGTGTGTTTTTTGCTTTGTACTGTTTGTTATTGTGCTGTTATATGTTTTAATTGTTAGCTATAAGCTAACTCTGGTACTGAACATCAAATGGTAGCATTTATGTTTAACATGGTCCAAATAAATAAACAAATTAATTAGTTCCCAATCAGATCCCTGAAAACATGGAGTCATCACTCCTACAGGATCCTGACAAAAGTACTGAGGTCACAATAACATGACAGGTAATAAAGATCAATAGATATTTCTATTGATCAGTAGAATCAACAGTTCAAATAAATAAGAAAGATGATTATTAAGTTTTTTTGTCTGTTAGTGTTGATTTTACTCTGATTCCATCAGAACAACATGAGGAGATAAATACCGAACCGTCTCTCATCATTATAAATATATATTTTATTTAAATTAGAATTTGTTTAATTAGTTGAAATCAGTTCTTTTTGTTTAAAACATGATCATGTTTACCTTCATTCATTTTTCTCTGCCTTGTTTCATGCTTTGTCTTGCTCTGTTTGTGTTCATGATGACTGTGTGTAGCGCTGCCGCCCCGTATAAACAGCACATGATGTTATTTAAAGGGTCGACAGGTATGTGCAAAATATAAGATGACATTTATTAACAAAGATATTAATAAAACAGGTAAAAATGAACTTCAACAAAGTAACTTAAGCTGAAGCAAACAAACATACAAATACAACCTGCAGCCACACAGCAGCTGCCTCCTCTCTGACCTTTGACCTGCTAAAGTCGCACCTGACTGGAACGTACCATCTGCTCAGGTGACCACAGGGGGAGCTGGATTGATACAAAGCTTCAAAACATACAGAACATTTCTCTGTTACTGCTCCTCTGATCACACACGCACTCATGAGTTCACTACATTATACAGAACGTCCTTTACTACAGAACAGTTTTATCCTTCTTACCTGAACCTGACAGAGCTGTGACTCACTGCACCTGATGATGCTCACCTATTGTCACGACCACTGATTAAACAGCTCTAACATCACATCAACTAAATATAACACTGTGAAACACAAACTACTCACCTGAAACCTGTGTTCTGTTATTTGTGCACAGAAATATTGGACTGAAATGAGTGATTTCATACACAAAAACACGGGTAATGTTGGAACCATCAGGGAGGAAGAGGAGCAACTTTCAAAGTGAATAAAGTTGTTACTATTTTTATTAATTTAAATCCTCCCAAACTATAAACTACACATTTATCTGCAGTTTATTCACACTGAATACCATAAAATAATGAATAATCGGTCAATAAAGGATTTTAATAAAATTAAGTTTTATTTTTTTCACACTGAAATCCTAAAATGTGGCTCGAAGATAAGAAACAAACCGTCAAATCATTAAAAAACAAGTGAAAATCTGCTGCAAGTCACTTTACGACAGCACTGCACTGCGCAGGCGCGGTCCAGCACCCGGTCGTCGTGGAGACGGTTTGTTGTTTTCTGACGCGCGAGGAGCCTGAACATACACCTGAACACACACAGAGAGCGCGAGGAACTCACACTGCCTCAGGTAAGGTGTTTAAATAACCTGCTGTTAGCATGTGAGCTAATGTTAGCCTGGGAGCTAATGTTAAAACACATTAGTTTAGCTGTGTGAGTTTAGCCTGGAAGCTAACGGTAGCCGCTGTGCTGCGTTCAATAACAACATGTTTTAGAGGCGTTAAATCTTTAAAAGTGTTTTAACGGGCAGACAAACTGTAACTAACGTGTTAATAAATGTGTTGGTTTTTTAGATTAACTGTTGAAATAAAACACAAGCTGTGAGAAGTTTAACCAGGAAGCTAGCGTTAGCCTGTTAGCATCTGAGCTGCGTTCAATAACAAGCCGCTCAGTAACGTTTTTATTCAGAGACACTGATCCATCAAACCGCGTCATTAATGACTGAACCCACAAACAAACAAACAAACACAAACAAACAACAGCATGAAACTGTTAAAGTTCAGAAACTGAAGTTATTGTCCTGAAATATTGGAGCAGTTAGTCAATTAATATTGAATTAATTACAAACAGATAAACAGCAGCAGCTGCTTCAATGGTCAATTAAACATTTAAAACTGAAATATTTGAAATTCATTTCAAGTTTAAAAACGTGACTTAAAATTTTTCTCGTCTCATTAATTCAGATTTAAACGTTTAAAAATTCAATTTTAAATCAAGTCTGGAAACCTCCAACATTTAAATCTTCTGAATTTAAGAACAAGTAAAAAGAAAAAGAAAAAGTTTTTTAATTTCAGAACTTCAAATAAGTGTCAGTGTTTTTTAATTTCAACATGAAATAATAATAGAAGTGATTAAATAATAAAACTGAAATGATTTTGTGAAGACCTGAGATATATTAAAGCTTCACATTTTTTTATTTATTAATTGTTTAAAATCTAACTTTTAAAAACAGTTTTCTCTATTTTCTGCTGTTTTCAGTTTATATAATTATTATTGTTATGACATCATTCTCAGTATCTTGTTCTCTAAAAATCAATAAATTCATCTTCATTCATATGTAAAAAACAAAACATTTTAGCTGCAGAAGAAAAATATGATTCATATAAAACTTATTTTCTTCTTGTTCTAGAGCTGCAAATATTCTCATTATCAATTAATCTGCCAATAATTTGCTCAATTAATCAATTAGTCGTTTGGTGAATAAAACATCAATGTGAAGTCATCAAAATAACCAAAATATTAAATTTACTGAAATAGAAGAAAAGAAAAAGCAGCCGATTCTTCATCAAATTACTTCAACTTAATTTTATGTTGATTGACTAATTGCTAGATGTCAAACTATCAATCCTGGTTTCTATAAATAAACTATAGATCAATATTTCATAAGACAACATAAGACATAAAAACAACTCAAAACAAGCAGAATATTTATCTTGTGTTTATTTTTGTTGGATTTAAACAGCTACGATGTCAGAATGTCCCTTTAAAGCCTCCGTACAAACTGTCCTAACTGTGTGACATCATCAGGTGATGGCGAGCTCACAGCGTGATGTCATCGACTTCTCCTCGCTGGAGCGTGAGCTGCAGGCGGTGGTCGAGTCGGAGCAGAAACACCGACGAGAGAACGAAGCCAAACTGAGAGCCGTCAGTCAGAGAGTCTCCTCCTACCAGGAGTTCAGGTAACACAACTGCTCCAGGACCTCCAGGACCTCCAGGACCTCCAGGAGCCCTCTCACTGGAGTCCCTGAGGGGGTCCTGGAACTTCTTCAGGAGATTAGAGAAGTCGTTGAAAGAGTTCCAGGATGCTCTAGAAGGCTCCTGGAACTTGGGTCTTTCCGCAGTTCTCAGGAGTTCCTCAAGATGTTCCAGGGTCCTTGAAGAAAGTTCCAGAATACTTGAGAGGCCTCCTGGGGTCATTGAAGACATCCCAGGAGGTCCTGGAAAGCTCCTGGAGCTTCTTCTTCTTCTTCTTCTTCGTCCCGAAGTTCCAGGATGCATGAGAGGACTCCTGGGGTCCGTCAGGACCTTCAAGGAGGTCTTTGAAGTGATTTTAGACATTCCAGGTGTCCTTGAAAGTGATCCAGGCTGTGTGTTATGTCTCTCAGAGATCTGGTCCTGGCGAGTCACCTGAAGCCTTTGGAGAGGAAAGATAAAGACGGAGCTGCACGGAGACAACCCTGGAACCCGCTGGTCGCCCCGGGCAGCGAGCATCATGTGACCTCTGACCGTCTGTAGGAACACGACACTCCTGCACTGTTTTTTGGAACTTTTTCGTTGATCGTAATAAATGATGTTAATGATCATACATAATATTATGATTAAAGTTCTAATTTTGTACGTTTTAAAATGTTTCTGTTGATTTTCTGTTCGAACCATAAAGAGACTAAATGCTGCTGTAACGTCTCAGTGTGAGCAGCAGGTGGAGCTGCAGACTCAGAGGAGGCTCGATTGAACGTCTCACATCAGAGAACAACACAGAAACAGTTCAGCTTCACTGATGCTGATTACTTTATGTTCTACATGTTGGAGCATCAACAGTGTTTTTAATGTCTGAGTTTCAGCACTGATCCACCAAACTTCATTCAAAAAAACGCTGATTTTAAAGAGTTTCAGTTCAAACATATCAGAGTGCAAGAGCGCTCTCACTTCTTTCTAAAGTCTCTGATGTGAAACAGGAAGCGGTTTGTGCAGAGCAGGTTCATACAGAGAGGAGCAAACACAGGCAGGAGTTCTCACTCGGACTTTATTTATCAACCCAAAACACTCACACTTCAGCCTGTGTGGATCCTGAGAGATTTCAGGATTGTTTCCATTCAGTTAGAACCCATTCCAGGACCAACAGGGGCCCTTTGGGACCCCTCAAGAGATTCCAGGGTCCTTGAAAGGCCTTTGGGAGTCCTTGGAATGGGTCCTGGAGTCCGTCCAAGGTCTCCAGGGGTCATTGGAATTTTTTTCTGGATGTTTGTCATCGCTGTTTAAGTCCCTTAACGTTTTGCAAGGTTCATGAAAGACTTCCAGGACTTCTTGAAATGGTCCCAGGGGTCCATGAAATAATTTGCTGGATGCTTCTGGAGTTTCCAGGGTCCTTGAATGAATCCTGGCGTCTGTCCAGGGTTTCCAGGGGTCCTTAAAAGAGTGAAAATGGTTCTTTGATTTCCTGAAGGGGTTTAAGGGTCCTTGAAATGGGTGTAGGGGCTCTTCCAGACTTCCAGGATCTTTTTAAGGCTGTTTTCATCCTTCTAGAGTTTCCAGGATTCTTTATATGAGTTTTTTTGAATCCTTGTGAGAGGTGTTTTGTCCTTCTAAAGATCCTGAAGGTTCTTGGAAATGTTAAGAAAACTTGTGGGGGCTATTTGAGAAATTCCAGGGTCCTTGAAAGGATTCCAGGACTTCCTGAAATGGCTCTAGGGGTCCTTGCAGAGTTCCAGGATCTTTCTGAGGGTTGGTTTTGTCACTCAAGAGATTCCAGGCGTTTTCAGGAGTCCTTGAAAGGTTCCAGGAGTCCTTGAATTGGGTCCTGGCATCCTTTTAGAGTTTTCACTGGTCTGTACAGGATTTCCAGGATGCTTTAGAAGACTCTTGGGGTCCTTTAAGATATCCCAGGAGTCCTTGAAATGTTTCCAGCTGGCATTCAGAGTCTCAGATGGTTCTGAGAAGAGTTGCCAGGATGTTTGTGAAATAGTGCTGGGAGTGAGTCATCACCTGCAGCACAGAGGATCTTTGGTAGCATGTGTGAGAAGAATCAAACCAGCAACTCTGAGACAAACAAGACAAACAAGACATCAGAGAACATCAGAGGACACTGTCAGAGCTTCAGCTTCTTCTCTCTTCTGGTTTTTGTTCTCTGCAGCTTCTGGTGAGTTTAAACATCTTTAATAAACTTTAATCAGAATTCTGAGCATTAAAGTGAAGATGATAAAAAGTTAATAAAGTGTTTGAGACTTCCTGTTTAGGTCAAAGGACGACGGCTGACTTCAGACCAGTCGGCAGATATGAGTTTATTAGACTTTTGTTGCTGTTTTTAAAATTATTTCCAGACTTCAGTTTAGTGGATTCAAGTTATTTTCATTATTAACGTGTTTATTATTACTGCTGATCTGAAGTGTGAGAGTGAAGTACAGATACTTCATCGTCTTCTGTCAGGTGGAAAAATCAACCTGCCGAGCACATCGCTGCAACAGCTGCTGGACTTATTTAATAATAATAATATTAATAGCTGATTGTTGGATGTAAACAGCTGTTATTGTTGCTGCTCAGCTGATGTGTCAACATGTCTGACCTCGTGTTTCCTGATCAGAGATGAAGGATCAGAACTTTACAGACGACGTCTCAAAGATCCTGCAGGAGGCTCCCAACGCCCGCAAAGCTCTGCTGGAAAACTACGACAACCTGCTGAAGGTGTCCGAGTACTGCTACAACAACTACATACAGGTACTATTACTGCTACAACAACTACATACAGGTACTATTACTGCTACAACAACTACATACAGGTACTATTACTGCTACAACAACTACATACAGGTACTATTACTGCTACAACAACTACATACAACTACATACAGGTACTATTACTGCTACAACAACTACATACAGGTACTATTACTGCTACAACAACTACATACAGGTACTATTACTGCTACAACAACTACATACAGGTACTATTACTGCTACAACAACTACATACAGGTACATACAGGTACTATTACTGCTACAACAACTACATACAGGTACTATTACTGCTACAACAACTACATACAGGTACTATTACTGCTACAACTAGTTCCCTCTGCTCCCAGTCTTTATGCTAAGCTAGGCTAACAGTTCCCTCTGCTCCCAGTCTTTATGCTAAGCTAGGCTAACAGTTCCCTCTGCTCCCAGTCTTTATGCTAAGCTAGGCTAACCCGGTGTCTCTATTAGTCAGGTGACGGCAGTATGAAGGCGTTGGAGGAGACGAAGAACTTCACCACCCAGTCACTGGCCAGCGTGGCGTACCAGATCAGCACGCTGGCCAGCAGCGTCCTCAGTCTGCTGGACGCGCAGACCAATCAGCTGCGCCACATGGAGTCCTCCATCAACCTGATTGGACAGGTGAGATTCAGCTAGGTCCTGTTGGTCCTCAGCTGTGTGATATCACAGTAACCCTGATGATGTCACAGTGATGAGGTCATCAAACTGGAGGTGGAGTTCGTTAACTTGAATGTTGGATATCTCTGCCTCTGTATATCTGTACAGAATAATGTAGCTCAGTCTGTGGGCACCTGCGTCACCATGACAACAGATCCAGGTCATTGATATGTGTGTGTGTGTGTGTGTGTGTGTGCGTGCGTGCGTGTACGTGTGTGTGTGACTGGATGAATGGACGCTCTGTTTTCAGTCTTCTTTGTGTTCACTCTGTTATTGCTGCTGTGAGCTGAAGTTTAGTTTCATTCATTCAGTTATTTAGTGATGACATCGTCGCCTTCATGAAGTCTGAGCTGCAGCTGCAACTTTACTGTTTTGGTTCACTCTCAGCGCTCTCATAGCGTCGTTTTCAGAGAAAAAGCTGTAAAAAGCCACTGTACACTACCTGCTCAGCACCAAACAGCAAACAGACACAGTTAGCTGTAGACTAGCTGGTGAACATAGTGGAGCATTTAGCAGCTAAAGAGCCAGATATTTCCCTCAGGAGTTGGTAGAGAGCAGAAACAGAGCTGTAGTGTTCACTACTTGTTTCTGACGGAAACTAAACATCAGTTAACGCAGGTTTAAGTACAAGTTTAAGATACTTGTACTTTAAGTACTACCATTTTATGCTACTTCATACTCCTACTGTGCTCCATTTATCTGCCACTTAGAATTAGTTACTCAGTTGTACTTATAATGGATTCTTTTTTTATCTGTGGTATTTCTACTTTTACCTAGTTAAAGGATCTGAGTACTTTTTTTTTCCGCTGATGTAAGTTATTTACTTTAGTTATTAATCAGTTCATATTTAGTCAATAAAATGTCAGTGTGAAGGGGTTTCTCACAGTGTCCCTGCAGATCCTGATGTTTAAATGTTAGAGCTCAGACAGAGAATCTTGGTCGTCCTCAGACGGTGGAGATGCACAAGGAGAAAGTTTCCCGGAGAGAGATTGGCGTCTTCACGGCGGTGAGACGAGTCCCACGCAGCCACAAGATCCTCCCTCCTCCTCAACCGCCTGCCGGCACGCAGCCCCGCCCACCGTACAGCCGCCGACCAATTAACTACCAGCAGCTGGACAGCCTGGGCCACGGCATAAAGGTATCTGTATCAGTTTGTTGTCCTAAAACACACTAAGTCCACTAATGCAGAATTTCCATTGGAAAAGTGCCAATTTTCTGGTAAAAAATAATGACATGATGAACACTTGGTTAAAATGTCCCCTTCTGTAGCATAGATATGCATGTGCAGTTACACAAACCAGTGGACTCTGTATTGGACCTGTTGGGTGTAACAGACCAAGAAAAGTTGGTCTGTTCAGATCAAATATAAGTAAAGGTGGTGTGAATCAGCAGTATTGTTAAGAAAAGACACAGAGCAGCATTTCAGCATTTTCACTCGAAGAAGCTAAAAGAAAAGCAGAAGTGAGGTTTGGTTTTCACCGGAGTCTCTGCTGTAGATGTGATGCTAACAGGAAGTGGTGGCTGCAGAAACCACAGAAGCAGAAGTAACGCAGCAGTTAAGGTTCCGAATTTAAACCTTTTCTTCCTTCACTGCATCTCGTCCCGCTGTGATGATTTTCAGACATATTCATCTGGATGCAGCACAAACAGAACATACAGTATAATAAAACCAAGACAACAGCACACAGCAAGGATACAACAACATGTTACTTACACTTAATTTACATTTAACCTTTGACTTATCTGATTTAAATTAATTTAAACATAGAAAGGTGCTTTAAATAACACTTTCTCTATAATTCATTATGCTTACATTCTTATATCAAACACAGTATGAGACTCTTATCTCCTCTGGTTTCCATCCAGCTGTTTGTATCTTCGTTCCTGCTGTTGTTCATCCTGAAGGTACAAACAGCCTGTCTGTACTTTTGGTTTTCAGACGTCTCCAATCGAAGCTCTTGTTTAAATGTGACATAAAGATCACACGCTGTCATACTTTTGAGCTCACTTTGTCACTTCTGCATGAACTGATCTTTCAGCCTGTTAGTTTTAACCTGCTAATGATGTCAGAGGTCAGACCAATCACAGTAATCCAGTATCTGCTTCACCTGCGAGATCCACAGTGAGACGTGCGCCCGAATAATGCAGGTGGAACAAATAGTTGGATATTATTTAACTGAGTTTAGTTTCTTTACATCCCCGACAGCCAATAATTCTCTTTTTAACTGCGACACAGAGCGACAGGTTGTCACCAAACATCAGATACAGATCTGAACACTGTTAGAAATCAGTTTTATTCTCTGGTTCCAGTCAGTGATCAATAATCTAACATTCAATTAAATAACATTTTAGCATTTACGTCATTACTGGCAAGAAGAAGAATATTATGAAACTGTAAACTGTCAGCAGGCGTTTCTCTGGATCAAACACCTGATGATGTTCATGAATCTGGAGAAACTGTGATCTAAGATCTTCTGACTGTGTGTGAAGAGTTCTTCTTCTTCTTTAATGATTTTCTACTTTAGTTATTCTTCTTCCAATCTTTATTTTTTCAATTTCTTTGTAATTTTCATTCTTTCCTTTCTTTTCCTGAGTATCTGTATTATACATTTTGAAATGTGCTCTCTGATGTTATGTTTGTACTATGTTAATGGTAACAGCAGCGTATGATGGAGGAGGCGGGATTAATAAGCAAGAACGAAAAGAAATGTTTCATTCTAAAGGCAATTAAAATAGATTAACTAAACATATTATAGACTGTGTTTCCACTGCGTCAGACGCAGCAAAGTGTTTGTTTAAACTTTTCACACTCCGTTTCAGACAAATAGTGAACACACACACACACACACACACACACACACACACACACACTCAGCTCTTTGTTGAGCGTGGGAAAATGTTGAGAGACTAATTAGAGCTGCCAGAGTCTGAGAGGCTCCATTGATGTTCACACATTCATGTCTCTGCCCCCCCCCCCCCCACAGGTCTCTGGGAAACAGTCGGACAGAACAGGAACGATCCGCAAACATGGATCCTCCATCAGGTTCAGTTTTATTCTGCTGTGTTTCTATTCTGACAGTTTCCTCTTTCACATGCTGATCACACCTCCAACAGGAAGTCTGACTGTGGTTTACTGTGTGTGTGTGTGTGTGTGTGTGTGTGTTTCAGGTCAAACAAACCTCCAGAGCCGGTCCAGTGCCCGGTGGCGCCCCCTGTCAGCCGGTAAAGTGTGTTTTATGTTTTAGAAAAGAAAAATCTTGTATGTTTGATTTACTTTTGCAGGATTTATTTGGTCAGACTGACATACAGAGGTGGAGAGTAGTGTGATGCTACTTTATACTTCCACTCCACTACATTTCAGAGGGAAATATTGTACTTTCTACTCCACTACATTTATTTGACAGCTTTAGTTACTTTTCAGATGAAGATTTGACACAATGGATAATATAACAAGCTTTTAAAATACAACACATTGTTAAAGATGAAACCAGTGGTTTCCAACCTTTTTGGCTTTTGCCGTCTTACAAAAAGCAGTGTGTAGTCGGGGTCACATTTCAGATGTCTATGAGTTGTTAACAGCTCCACCAAATAGTGATTTTTCCCTCTAAACTTCTCACATGGTTTCATTTCAATAAATGTTCAAATGATCCAATATTTCAGCAAAAATCAAAGATTAGAGAAAAAGTCCAAAAAGTGAAAACAGATTTGTGTATCAGAACTTTGTTTTTTCTTCTTTCCTCTCCCATTAATCATCTCACGACCCCTCAGATTTATCTGCTGACCCTTTGGAGGGGCCCCACCCCTAGGTTGGGAACCACTGGACTAAACTAGCTAACTGTATATAAAGTAGTTGAAACTAGCTCCACCTCCAGCAGCTACAACAGTAACATGCTGCTTCTTATTCTTTCTCTCTCAGCTCCAGTTTTGGGACACCCGTTGCTCCGCCCACCATCCCCTCCACCTGGCAGGCTCCACCTGAGTGTGACGTCATCACCACGCTGCTGGATGAAGCCCCGCCTCCTCCTCCTACACCTGCCGAGATGTTGGCTCAGGACAATGAAGTAGCTAACTCCTCGGCTCCGCCCCCTCCGCCTCCTCCACCTGACTTCTCTGGAGAGATGGTGGCCCCACCCCCTCCTCCACCTCCTCCTTCAGAGGCTCCGCCCAATCACAGTATTCCACCGTTGGCCCCACCCCTCAGCCTCGAGACAGGTGAGGATAAAATAAAAAAAGTCTGGATTTGTCAAACCTGGATTAAATAAACCTGGATTAGTTAAATCTGGATTAGTTATGTATAAAAATAGTGTAAATCAATCTCTGGTCAAACTGAGTGACATCACAATGACATCACTTTTCCACTGTCTCCTCAGTGGTGGAGGAGAACATCCTCCCCCTTCCCTCACCTCCTCCCCTTCCTCCCTCTGATGATGACGGCTTTCCTCCACTGACCAATGACGGCTCAGAACTGCCAGCCCCGCCCCCTCCACCTCCACCCAGCCAGGAAGTAGACGGTACCAAAACCTTCTTCTTTCATAACAAATGTCTGTATATGTCGAAGTGTCACGCTGCAACAACCTCCATCTGACTATGTGCTTCTCTCAGCTTCTTCTTCTGTGGTGTTTTTCTTCAGTGACCCTCTCCTCCAGGAGGAGTCGCCATCGACGCTCGCCCCCCAGCACTCGCTCTCTCTCTATGAGGGTCCGCTCAGGCCCTGCCTCCCGCTGCCGCTACACTCGCTCTCTCTTCCTGCCTGCTGTCCAATCACGTAAGCCGATGGATAGAAATGAAAACTCAGAAGAGCTGACAGATGACAGATAAAAATATATTTTAAAAATCTTGTTGTTTTAGCAGCAGTTAGCATTAGAGTCCTGGAGAAAGTTCCAGGAGTTCTTGAGGAGGTTCCAGGGGTCACTGAGGAGCTTCTGACTTGTCTGAAGAAGGTTTACGGGGCCTTTTAGGAGGTTGCAGGGCACCTTGAAAAGTTCTGAGAGGAGTCCTTGAGGAATTGTAGGGGTCCTTAAGAAGCAGTGGGGAGTTTCTGAGTAAGTTCTAGAAGTGTTTGAGGAGGTTGTAATGATCCTTCAAGAAGTTCCACGAGTCCTTAAGAATGTTCTAGGAGGCCTCTAATAGGTTCTAGCAGCCTTGAGGATGATGCCCGGTCATTGGGGAGGTTCCAAAAGTCATTAAATAAGTTCTAGGAGTCTTTGAGAAAGTTTCAGGGGTCATCTCAAGTCTTCAACAAAGGTTAGTGGGTACCTGAGGAGGTTCCAGGAACCAGACCTTTAATCAGGGTTCTATCAGTCAGTGTGAGAAGATCCACAGATTGTCTGTGCAGACAGAGGATCACTCACTCTCATCAATAAAAACTACAATCAGCTGCTGCAGTGATGTTTCTAACTCAGCTCCTTTCTGTCTGTCTGTCAGTGATGATACCTCCTCCTCCTTCCTATCCTCCCCCCCAAGCTCCTCCTCTGCCTCCCCCCTCCTCCCCCTCCTCTTCCTCCTCCTCGTCCTTCATCCTGCTCCCTCCCTCTTCTTCCTCCTCCTCACCTCGGCTCTGCTTACCTGCTCGCCTCGAACACCTCGGTAAGAAAACAAATACTGTAGCTAGTGGTGGTGCTGGTATACTGGCTGTAGTTCTGGTAGTAGAACAGTACTTTTAAAAAAGTAGTAAGAGAAAATTAAATAAAAATGATTTTTCTGTGTTTTATTGTACTACTGCTTTACTCTTATTATTATCTGTCAGCTCCCTGTTCATGCTCCGCCTACTAACATGTGATTGGCCAATCACAGCTGTCACTCACATTTACTGCGTACGGTTCTGTTAGACCTGGAGATCCCAGCCCCGCCCCCTCCTCTCCTTTTGGATGATGAGGGTGGCTTTGATGACATCATGCCGCCCCTCCCTCCACCAGTGGACTACGACACGAACGCCCCCCCAAATTACCTGGAGAAAGGTATTACTAGTACTATTACTACTACTACTACTACTACTACTACTACTACTGCTACTGCTACTAGTGACACTGACACCCCACCACATTACCTGAAGAAGTATATTACAAATATAGATATAAATATAGTACAAATATAAAAATAGACACTGGTATTACAAATGTAAGTATAAATATAGATACAAATATTACAGTTATAGATATAACAGATATATACACACAAATTACAGGTACAATATTTACATGAATAAGAGAAGTGACATATGTGTATATGTATGTAGCTGGCTGCTGTTTGCAGCTTCTCACTGTAGTTCTCCTGTGTGTCCAGTGGAGGCGCTGTACAGCTACAAGGCGTCAAAGGCTGATGAGCTGTCCCTCGCTGAGGGTGACATCATCTACCTGACACATCGCCATGACAACGGCTGGTGTGAGGGATTCCTCAATGGCAACCAAGGCTTCTTCCCTGAAAACCACGTCCAATCATGTGGCTAGACTGAAGCCCAGCCCCAGACAGTGATGTCATTTCCTGTCCTCTGTACGTCTCTGTCTGGTCACATGACTGAATGAAACTTCTGCTTGTTGTTGTCTGTTTTTACTTTTCCTCTTCATCCAGAGTCTCATGTTTGGCTTTTTTTTAGCAGAACTAAAACTAGAGCAGGAAGATCTGATGTCCCAGTTTAATGTTTAATGACGCTTGCAGATTATTGATTACAGCTGATCACTTTGAGTCCTTTCACCCAGACAGTAATTAAAACAGTCACTCTGGTGTTATTCTATATTTTTCATCATCAGCAAATCTGATGCTCAGAGCCAAACCAACAACATGTTCGTCCGTCTCTTAAAGGTGCAGTCTGTAGGATTTAGTGGCATCTAGAGGTGAGATTGCAGATTGCAACTAACTGAATACCCCCTACTCTTCCAAGTGTGTAGGAGAACCTACAGTGGCCATGAAACTTGTGAAAAACGTGAAAGTCCTCTCTAGAGCCAGTGCTTGGTTTGTCTGTTCTGGGCTACTGTAGAAACATGGCAGTGCAACATGGCGGGCTCCATGAAGGGGACCCACTCTCTCTGTAGATGTAAAGGCTCATTCTAAGGTAACAAAAACACAATGATTCTTCTTTTCAGGTGATTATACACTAATAAAAAAAAAAAAAATACTTATGAATATTATATTCCATTTCTGCTGAGTCCGTCCTGTTAGATCCCACACTGCACCTTTAATACTTCCCTCCTTCTCTGGTCAGTCTGTGTCTCTCAGAGCTCTTTGGTTCCTACTGAAGATCCTTAAAAACACAAATAACTAGTTTCGTTTTTAAACTAGGTACACCAGGTCCAAACAGCCGACACAGCTCAGAGCTAAACACTCACTGATCCGAATGGAGCATTTGTTGTCATCTCTGCTGGTTTAAATAATGACTGTATATAAAGTTTAGTTGGGAGGATATTTTAAAACTCTGAGCTAATTTGTTCCTGAAGATCCTTAAAAACAGCTCACACATAGTATAGTATAGTAGTACAGTAGTAATATATAGTATAGTAGTACAGTAGTAATATATAGTATAGTAGTACAGTAGTAATATATAGTATAGTAGTACAGTAATAATATATAGTATAGTAGTACAGTAATAATATATAGTATAGTGGTACAGTAATAATATATAGTATAGTAGTACAGTAATAATATATAGTATAGTAGTACAGTAGTAATATATAGTATAGTAGTACAGTAGTAATATATAGTATAGTGGTACAGTAGTAATATATAGTATAGTGGTACAGTAATAATATATAGTATAGTAGTACAGTAATAATATATAGTATAGTAGTACAGTAATAATATATAGTATAGTAGTACAGTAGTAATATATAGTATAGTGGTACAGTAGTAATATATAGTATAGTAGTACAGTAGTAATATATAGTATAGTAGTACAGTAGTAATATATAGTATAGTAGTACAGTAATAATATATAGTATAGTAGTACAGTAGTAATATATAGTATAGTAGTACAGTAGTAATATATAGTATAGTGGTACAGTAATAATATATAGTATAGTAGTACAGTAGTAATATATAGTATAGTGGTACAGTAATAATATATAGTATAGTAGTACAGTAATAATATATAGTATAGTAGTACAGTAATAATATATAGTATAGTAGTACAGTTATAATAGTGTAGATTGAGTCAAAATAAGTTACAGTGTTCATGATGATGAAGATGTGGCTCAGTGATGTGTTTTAATAGCTTTTGGACAGTGAGGAAGAAGATAAATCACGTTAATGTCAGCAGATCAGTTCAGTGTTGGTTTGGGTCTTTGTTTTGATTGTTTATTATTTGTTTTTTTAACCAGGTAAAGTCTTATTGAGATTTCTTTTCAGAGACACCTGACCACAAGGGCAGCATGAAAACATTGTTAGAAAGACAAATACATACAACCAAAAGTTAAAGAAACATGGGATATGTTGACAAGAAGAAAAACACAGAATATCACTTAATACGCCAAAAGAAAAAGTGAAGAGAAAAAAAGAAATTAGATGCTGAAATGAGAAATGGATGTAAAGAAAATACAATTTGAAAGTGAAACTGAATAAATGTGAAACTGTCCTGAAAAGACAAATTGATGTTAAGACATTCAGAAAGCAGATAATCAGACACATCGTTACACGTTTGTGATGCATAAATGTAGAAACATATCTGTAAAACAGTTATTATGTGTATAAGGTACAAAACAACGCGTGCACTTCATTTGAACTCAACAGACGGCAGAACAGTATTTATAAATCAGTATTTTTAATCTATTATAACCTGTTTGAGTCTTTTTGTGTCACGTGTGTAGTATTTATTAAAACATCCATATAGACTGTGAACAGGACGGCAGCAGAACAGAGTTTTTATTTATGCAAAGTTTAACAGAGTCATTACCGCTTTTAGTTTTAATTCAAGTTATTTTCTTGCTCAGAACCTGATCAGAATAATCTGATTGATTGATGCAGGAAACACACAAGTTGCACACTGCTGAGTTCAAACTGTAAGAATTAAAAACATCATCAGTGTTTATTTATAATCCAATAATTCACACTTTGAAAACAGTCACAATGTAGTTTTATTTAAGTGATAAAAGAAAAATGAATTAAGTATTATCACTATTATACAATTACAAGTAGTAAAATGATCAATAAACTTGAGAATTAATGATGTAACATCAGTATTGTCTCTTTAAATGATCAATAAATGAATTCATCTTTAATTGAGATTTTGTTTGTTTTATTTGCTTTTTTGCTGTTTGTTTCTTGTTTTAAAGGTTTTAATGTTTGCAGATTCAGTTTCTTTCTGGTTGAATTACTGCTCCTCATATATCAGTTAAATTATATTTAACTATACAATAAATGCAAATTAAACAGGAGAGTTTATTAAGCAGCATTAGCAGACCAGTAACTGTAGGGGGCACTCTCACTGCAAAGACTTCTGCTGCTGCATTTATTTAAAAAAAGTGTTTTTGGCAGTATGAAAGTAATTTTTCATGAATTGTATTTTGTCATACTGCCCCAATCTTTTGTATGAATTAATCAAAACCTATTTTGAATCATTGTATTGTTGACTTCTAAGTGACATGGTTAGCATGTGTCATGGTCAGTGTGTCAGTGTGGCACATGATGTTCTGTCCTGGCTGATAGTGTTGGGGATGGTTGCAGCGTCCCCAAGCTGATGCCATACAGTGAGAAGACTTTGAAAAGACTTTGAAAAGACTAAAGTTTGACACCCTCTCACATCTAAAGACAATGTGTCAAGTTTTTAGTCACAGACTAAGATTTTGCAAAGACTGGGGATCTTGCAGGGTCACTATTTACAAGACTACAACTAGATTCCTTTTAAGATTATTTCCCATCCTGCTCCTGGTGGAAATTTACGCAAAGAAAAATGTTGAACAATGGAGCAGAAACAGAAGCTGCTTTTGGCCACAGCTGCCCTTATGTGTGCAGTGGTTTGTTCTAAAAAACAGCCAAAAGAAAATGTAAATTAAATAATTAAGTTATAAGACAATCACATTTCAAAAGGTGTCGTCCTGTACTTATATTTTTACAGCTTTAAAACAGCTACACAGTTCATACAGCTGCCCACAGAAACCACCTTCAACCATTAACTATCTGGACACTTTCAGCTGCTGGATGTTCGAGTATTTCTGTTTGGAAACCTGCAAACTGAGTGAAATACAGTAGAAACAGCAGCAGCCTGGATCATTATACAAAGGCAGAAAGTCACAGATTAAACTAAAATCATGTGTGAAAAAGCAGTAAATACACTGCAGACACACAGCAGCTGACAGAGAGGAGGTCATATTATACAGAGAAATATTAACTTTCTCTGGGTGAATAAATGTTAATGTGACTTATAAAGAGGGAAGCTAAAGGGCAACAAGTTTTTTCAGCTGTTACAGTAACTACCCGGTTCGCTTTTTCCTATTTGGTACTGGAGAGAGCGCTCCTATTGGATTTTTTGACAATGTTCACATCATTGAACTTCACTATTTGCAGCTGCAACATCTGACTTCTTCTATTCAAATAAATATTGTGAATGATATCTCAGTAATCATCTTTAAATGGTATGGCTAATTAGCAGACAGATGTAAGTTTAATATATAAAAATTTGGTTGGTCTAGGTCTTTTCTTTTTTTTCCATTTTGTTTTTGTGAATTTTATTTATCATTTAATAATACTGTTGAGTATTCGTGAATTTTATCTTATTTCGTTTTTTTTTTAAATTGATGATTCCTGTGGAAATTACCTTACTGCACATTGTTTCTTCTGTTCCTCAGTTTCCTGTTTACATAGCCCCCCGCCCCCCCAGCTTCCTCCCTCACACTGTTTTTTTGCATTCCTGAGGGTAAGTTGTGTGGAGAAATGCTGGCGCACTATTTTATTGTTTGTTTTTTTTGGGAAATTGAACCGTTTACGTGTTAACCTTTAATGCACATTGTTTACTGTTAATATTTTTATGTTACTCAGCTGTTTTATGTTGTTTTGACCATTAAAGTTTTGTAGATGTTTTCATTTCACTTTTTAAATTTGCTAAGTACCATTTCCAGTATGACAATTCAGGTTAAATGTTTTTCTGCCAGTTTTAATAGCTCTCGCCTAGTAATGTACACTGAACTGTGTACATACTGTAATGTCAAATTAATGTATGTGTATGTATTTTAAGAAAAAAAGAATGAAATCTACACTGCCCTACCCACATCTTCCTCCCCTTTATTCTCTCCTGTCTGCTAACTTTATGATTATACAGGCTCTAAGTGTAAAACATTAAGCAGTCCTTTCACACCGCTCATCAGTTGGCTTAAAACTTAAAATGTCAAAAATGGTTATGTTCATTTATAACCTGCTGCAACCCCCTGAATATGTGATCTGAGCAGCAGAAGATATGAAATACTTTTGACACAAGGATATTTTAGAAAACTTCACTGTATGTTTTAGTAACAATAATCACTTGAAATGCTGCTTTATGTGAATTGTAACTTTGCAGCCCTATCACTACACAAGAATGTTGGTATTGGATGATTGTTCAAAAGCTAATGCCAATATTTATATTTAAGTCCCACACCTGGACTGTGAGACTTGTCGTCTGACTTCATCTCATCACTGCTGTGAGTCGATTTTCATTTAATTGATTTTACGTTTTATATTTTTAATCTAAATCTGTGTCTTTCTTGCTACTTCGTCAGTTACTAAATATTCATTAATATGTTAATGGATGCAGAATAGTTGACAAACCCCAAAAGTCCTTGATTCAACTCTTTATGTAAAGGACGAGGAAGAAAGCGAGGAGTATCCTGGCAGAGAGCTGCCATCCTCTGTTCAGACAGTTTGAGCCTCTGAGCTTCAGGAGGCGCTATAGAGCCACTCTAAACATCTATTAAATACAACTAAACATGTCTTTAAGAAGTCCTTCACCTCAAAGTGCCGTCAGTATCCTGAACTGTGCAGAGTGACTGATGAACTTTAAGCCACAGACATGAAATGTTTTTAATGTCTCTGTGTTTGTTACACTGGCTGCTTCACTGTCTCTCTGTTGTAAGAATCATGTGTAGTGCATCTTCATGTTTTGGTGAGGTGAACACAATTTTCCACCCTGGTGGACAATAAAGATATATTCTATTCTATTCTATTCTATTCTATTCTATTCTATTCGATTCGATTCTATTCTATGATGCACAGGCACAAAAGTGGCCCACGGTGTCTACTGATATGTGAAATTTTAATCAATACAAAAACTGTCTCATGTTCTGTGTTGCTGTACAGGTTGAAGACATCATGACCCATCGCCAGTGCAGCATTGAGACTGAGAATAAGTGCTCTGCATACACCCTGTGTAACCCACGGTGAGTAAATACTTCAGTTTCTCCCTTTTCTTACATTATTTTTTGGAAATAGATGAGAGGGTTGACATCAGTTCAGAAGACAGCTTTGATGTATTGACGTAGACCCTCTCCTAATAATCCTGGGGATATTGGAATCAATATCGATACTAAATAAATCACAACAACTTCTTTCTTATTGTTAATTTTCTTTGTTTTTAACTGGAATGAAGAAGCTGTTCCCACAGTTGTTAATTGGATGAATGAACTTACTGACATGCTACACACTGAAAGAATAAGGCATGTTGTAAAAGATAAACTGTATATTATCACATTTAGGGGTCTTTACTTGTTTTTTGGGAGGTAGTTAATTTTTCAAAATGTGTTTATTTATTTAATGTTATATTTATTTATTGATTTTATTTATTGCATGTGTGTATGTATATCTGCACTAGTTTTACTCTCACAGTATAGTCCATAACTGTTTATGATTTAATAAGGATTTTTGCTATGTGCTACTCATCACCCTTAAGGCTGCATTCACACCAAATCCAGCAATGCGGCAGCTTCCTGCAGGGTTGTGTGGAGATGTGGGTGTGTTTATTTGTGCTTTAGAACGTAACCGCTGTGAAACAATAAAAAAATAACATTTATTTCTCTGATTCACAGCTTTGTTCTCCCTACCACCACTCCCTCTCTTCATTCACTCTCTAGCTCTCTCGACCACTGCTGCTCTCTCACTCCCTCTCTTTTTTTCTCTCATCTTTTTTAAAATGAGTTGGGAAGTAGGCGTTAAGCATCTGCAAAGCAGGGTCAGTTGCCCTTTGAATTGGGATGACAGGGCTTTTAAATGTTAAATAACCAGTTAAACTAAGACTTAATATGTTTTGCAAAGCGTGTCCGGATTTTGTTCCAAAGCTGTCATAGCGCATGTTATTTTAAACCACAGAGTACAGAACATGCAATCAGCAATGTTGTTAAGATGATGAACTGTGACATTATGTAATGTTTTTGTTTATTCTTTATACTTTTGAAAATAAAATATGCATTAGACGGGTAAATACCAGTTATAATCTGTATAAAACAGAACTCAGGTATTTCCCGTCGTGTGAAAAAAAATTGGAAATGATCTAAAAACTCCGAAACATTTCCTACCTGCTGCAAACCTGTCAGACCTTTTCTGCTCCCAAGATTTATTTTCTAGTTTATTCTCACCTTTTTCTTCCATGCACAATCAATCAATCAATCAATCAATCAATCAATCAATCAATCAATCAATCAATCAATCAATCCTAGTTGGCCCAGTAAGACGGAAAGTGTAGTTTAAGTCAAAGAGATGAATCTACTCAAATGCTGATGTGATCAAACACATTTATTTGTTACCAAACTGATTTTTCATCTAAAACCTAAAAACATGCTGCACTGTTAATGACTGGTTAATGACTGGTTAATGACTGGTTAATGGCTGGTTAATGGCTGGTTAATGGCTGGTTAATGACTGGTTAATGACTGGTTAATGACTGGTTAATGGCTGGTTAATGGCTGGTTAATGGCTGGTTAATGGCTGGTTAATGACTGGTTAAATGGCTGGTTAATGACTGGTTAATGACTGGTTAATGACTGGTTAATGGCTGGTTAATGGCTGGTTAATGGCTGGTTAATGACTGGTTAATGACTGGTTAATGACTGGTTAATGGCTGGTTAATGGCTGGTTAATGGCTGGTTAATGGCTGGTTAATGACTGGTTAAATGGCTGGTTAATGACTGGTTAATGACTGGTTAATGACTGGTTAATGACTGGTTAGCTGATACTGCTGCAGAGTATCTGCTCTCTGATTGGCTGACGTTGGCAGTTTGAAGGTACAGTGATGTCACCTGTCAGAGAGCTCACTGCAGTCTAATGATCGCTCCAAACATCAGCAACATGTTTGATAATTAAATAGTAAAAACATATTAAACAGAGCTGCAAAAAACGTTTTTATTGTGTTCGTGTCTGAAATGTTTCCAGCTTCATGTTTTCAAATAAAATCATACAAAATGTCTTTAAATACAAAACTGTCAGAAGTCAATAAATAAATACAATAAGTAAATAAATAAATAAATAAACATAAATAAATAAAATATCAGAGTAGAGTTCTCACAGAGAAATATGATGAACATGAAACAGACAGTTAATGTGGAGACACTGCAGAGCGCCTCCTGTGGGTGATGGAGGGGACCAACATCTCCAACTGAGCCAGGTGCCGTTTAGTTTCCATTCTGATCAGCTCCCAGGACCTAGGACTGCTGCCCTGTATGCAGTACACAGTACTACAGTTAGTACACACAGTATTACAGTCAGTACACACACTACTACATCAGTACTTGTACTTACCATGCGGTCCAGAGTACTTTTTTCCAGTCTCCTGTAGTACTTTCTCAGCTTGACGTTGACTGTTTTTTCAGTCGAAAGCTGAAAACAGAAACAGTTCAGAGTCTTTAATTCTGCAGTAAAACCTGAAGCTGAAACTCTGACAGCAGACTGAACTTAAAGCTTCAGGTGAAGTCAAACTGCTGACAGGTGTTAGAGTATTTAAAGTATCTTTTTAAGTATTTGAGTACTCACACAGTCGTTGAGCTCCTCTGTCTGTCTGTGCATGTTCATCAGGAAGTGTTCGGTTTTGTTGGTATCCCAGGTAACGGAGGAGAGGTTGCCGTGGAGATAGAGATCAGAAATAAGCTGCAGACTGTCTCTGATGAAAAGCAGCTTGGACTCCTCCACCTGGAGAGAGACAAACAGCTGTGAAACCTGGCTCTCGGATTGGCTGACAGAGCAGAGTGTCATCAGTGCGAAAGTTTCTTTGTTTACTACAAATTTCATATGGAACAATAACGACATATTGTATGAACACGAATCCATCTTTTTTGGGTCTTGGTTCCAAAACATGATTCTGGTGGATCAGGTGTTAAATCACTGTGACATTAGCAGATTATGCAAAGGTTTCTGGTTTATTTGCTATTTAGGCAACAACCGAAGGTTAATCTTCAATTTTTACCGTCTCTCTGTAATATAATAAATCCATAAGGTTGCTCTTTCAAAAAGACATCATCACACTGACATCTGTGATCTCATACTGGAATCGCTTTGTGAATAACCTAACGTGGTTCTCTCCTAATCAATATCTGAGTTTCTTTCAAACTTATTGATAGATTTTACCCAGCTGAGATAGATTTTTTAAATCAGAAAATATATTGATTGTAGACCAGTATTAGTATTAGTCGTTCGTAAATCTCCGTTTCCACTGTCCAGTGTGCTCACCGTCACCGAGCTTTCCATCATGTTTTCCTCATTGATGTATTATAAGAGCTGGATACTGGAGCCAAAATGGCGCCTATTCAGTCCAATAAGAGTTGCTCTGCTGGCGCGTACGCCAAGAAAGTTTCTGGTGTCCGGGTTTGCTTCCGCGTTGTGAGGCCCGCTGAATATGCTCAGTAGGGTTTCTCCCTCTGGCCCTGCCCCAGAGTTCCCGTTCGGCCCACAGTCTTTACATTGTGATGATGTCACAGATTTTTAAATCGCTTTTCTCGGCTCGAGGAAAGTTTTACAAATATAAAACCTCCATGGATTAAAAACTCATAATAGAAAGAATCATAATTGACCTTGTTAGCAGTTTGAGGTGTCCTGTCAGCAGTTTTGACATTTTGTATATTATCATTTTGTGGAAGAAGAATTTGTGATTGTTTTGTATGTCAAAGAAAAAAAGTTTGTTTACATGTTTGTATGTTAATGTGGAGCAAATGCGTGTAAAATAACATACAAGTGAAGCAGTGAAACAGACAGTTTGTGTGTAAGAAAGAGATATTTAAAGTAAAATGTATTTGAGCAGTAGAAGCACTGCAGTACCTGTGTGTTCGTCATGTTTCTGTAGAATTCGTAGGATTTGTATGGAAAGGGAACTGGACTCTCCTCCTCCATCAGCTGACCGCCCTGAAACATCAGCACATGTAACTCAGTTGTGTATTAAAGCCAAATATTAATAAATATAAAATGCTTTTGCATGCCGTCCTTTTTTATGTATGTTAGTGGATCTTTGGTAATTTAATTAAAATGAAAGCTTAGTAGTACTAATGATGAAAACACACTAACTGAAACAACAGGACTGACATTAGTATAACAGACAAAACCAATGATAGCTCATACAACAAGACCAGGACCCCTAAAACTTTCTCCAGGTCCCCTAAAACTTTCTCCAGGACCTTTAAAACTTTCTCCAGGACCTTTAAAACTTTCTCCAGGACCTTTAAAACTTTCTCCAGGACCTTTAAAACTTCCTCCAGGACCTTTAAAACTTTCTCCAGGACCTTTAAAACTTCCTCCAGGACCTTTAAAACTTCCTCCAGGACCTTTAAAACTCTCTCTAGAAGCCTTGAAAGCTGCTCCAGGACCTTTAAAACTTCCTCCAGGACCTTTAAAACTTTCTCCAGGACCTCTAAAACTTCCTCCAGGACCTTTAAAAATCTCTCTAGGAGCCTTGAAAGCTGCTCCAGGACATTTAAAACTTCTTCCAGGACCTTTAAAACTTTCTCCAGGACCTTTAAAACTTTCTCCAGGACCTTTAAAACTTTCTCCAGGACCTTTAAAACTTCCTCCAGGACCTTTAAAACTCTCTCTAGAAGCCTTGAAAGCTGCTCCAGGACCTTTAAAACTTCCTCCAGGACCTTTAAAACTTTCTCCAGGACCTCTAAAACTTTCTCCAGGACCTTTAAAACTCTCTCTAGAAGCCTTGAAAGCTGCTCCAGGACCTTTAAAACTTTCTCCAGGACCTTTAAAACTTCCTCCAGGACATTTAAAACTTCTTCCAGGACCTTTAAAACTTCCTCCAGGACATGTAAAACTTTCTCCAGGACCTTTAAAACTTTCTCCAGGACCTTTAAAACTTTCTCCAGGACCTTTAAAACTTTCTCCAGGACCTTTAAAACTTCCTCCAGGACATGTAAAACTTTCTCCAGGACCTTTAAAACTTCTTCCAGGACCTTTAAAACTTCTTCCAGGACCTTTAAAACTCTCTCTAGGAGCCTTGAAAGCTGCTCCAGGACCTGGTGTCATTACTCACCATGAGCTGCAGCAGAGTCAGAGATTGGTTGTTCACGTGACTGAACCGATGATAGAGCCAATCACAGCAGAGAGCCGGCGTCAGGGTGCTGCAGAGGATGAAGAGCGCGAACAACATGATGAAGATGATGCTGCAGAAAGCTGTATGTCTCAGTGTGTGATGAAGATGAAGAAGAAGAAGATGCTTCTCCGTCTGGTCGAGTGTGTCTTCGTGTGTCCAACATGCTGCAGCTCTCAACTTTTATTGCAGACAGGAAAGAGAAAACTGAGCAGAGTGAAAGACAGAAATTCCCGCCATGTTTCCACTCTCACTTTCCACACAGCAGAGAAAGTTCTTTCTTTCTTTCTTTCTGTCTTTCTTTCTTTCTTTCTTTCTTTCTTTCTTTCTTTCTTTCTTTCTTTCTTTCTTTCTTTCTTTCTTTCTTTCTTTCTTTCTTTCTTTCTTTCTTTCTTTCTGTCTGTCTTTCTTTCTGTATTTATTTGTTTATTTATTTATTTGACTGTAGTCCATGATCACATGGATGCAGCACAAACAGAACATACAGTATAATAAAACCAAGACAACAACACGCAGTAAAGATAAAATACAACCTGTGTTACTTAAACAAAGGAAGGACATTCTTCAAAAAGCAGCTAATTTACATTTAACCTTTGACTTATCTGATTGTAATAACAACATTCATTTAAACATAGAAGGGTGGTTTAAATAACACTTTCTCTATAATTCATTATGCTTACATTCTTACATTCAAACACAATATGAGACTCTTATCTCCTCTGGTTTCTATCCAGCTGTTTATATGTACTGTTATTATTGATTATTTTATTAATTATTTGTTAAATATGTAAATCTTTTTCGCTCTCAGTCACAGATCTGATCGCTATTTAAATTCGTGTCCAGTAACAGATCAAAATTCTAATCAAACAAACTCTGATGATTTATATCCACATTTATTCAGAAACACAGACACAAAAACTTTATTGATCAGAAATAAAAACAATAAATCAGGCGAGTCTTTAAATGTATGTGTGTGTGTGTGTGTGTGTGTGTGTGTAAGTCCCTCCACTTTCATTTTCCAAACACTGCACAGGAAGTGATTACAAAATGAAAGCTGGCATCATGTCACTGCCAACAGAATCGTAGAGATCAAAGTGTGTGTGTGTGTGTGTGTGTGTGTGTGCGTGCGTGCGTGCGTGTGTGTGTGTGTGCGTGCGTGCATGTGCGCGCGTGCATGCGTGTGCGCGTGCGTGTGTGTGTGTTTCTCTAAATGTGCAAAATATTTCATGTTATAATCGTTCAGCTTTTATTTGGAAGGCTGGAACTGCTTCCTGTTCTCTGGGGTTTGTTGACGATGACGTCAGTCTCGTTTTCTGTTTCCTGTTTCACTTTCTGGAGTCTGATGCAGCTGCAGCTGCAGTGGCTGCAGAAGCGTGCAGTATCTGCACCACAGAGGCCTTTTTTTTAAAGTTGATCACAGGTCAATCAGCGCATGCGCGGTGAGTCAATACAGACGTTACACTTGAGTGTATATAAATGATATAAATGAAGACTTTTCATTAGCCGGTGATAAAGCAGCAAACACTAAAACAGCAACCTGACATGAAACCATCAGCCTGCATGTCTGCTGAAGATTCTCAGTCCTGTTGAGGTTTGAGCTCCTCTGAGTTTGGTTTAAATGTTTGACATGTAATAAATGTGTGAAACCGACCGCATGTTGTTTGTGTTATTTGTTGAGAGTTTTGGAGGCTTTTGTAAATTCTGGATTATTAAGAGACGTTTGTTAAATCTGAGATTTGTTTCATCCTCATAATGCCTGTAATACAGTTCAGCTTCTAATACACAGCAAACAGTCATCTCAACAAAATGTCACCTTTCAATTTTTCAGCTGCTTTTTTTCTCCAAACTTTATTGCACAATTCAGGAGTAATTCTCAAACAAGGCAACATCGCCATCAAGTGACCATGTAAAAAACAGCAACACATAGTTTGAAACTAAGACTCAAATAACCAAATGGAATAGAAATGGATGAACAAAGACAGTAATTAATTAATTAAAACTGTGGTTTAGGAGAAGACGATATTACAAATATTAACGTTTTAACAGCTTTTTATGTACAGAGGATGAGATACTGACTATATAATTCATTAAATTAACCTTTTTATTTTTTAAATATAAAATATTTAAAGGAAAGTGGGAGGTTTTGCATAATATTTTGAACTCAGAGGGTCTTAATGTCTCCATGAGTGAATCTACATGTGCAGAATAATATTCATGTTTTTGAACCTCTAAAGTAATATTTCACAGGATGAACTTAAATGAATCTATTTAAAGGACCAGTGTGTAAGATTTATTGGCAGAAATGGAATATAATATCCATCCAAGTATGTTTTAAATAGTTTATAATCACCTGAAAATAAGAATTGTTTTTGTTACCTTAGTATGAGCCCTTGTAGCAGCCAATAACGTAATAACTACTGTTAATGTAATAACAGCCAATAACGTAATAACTACTGTTAATGTAATAACAGCCAATAACATAATAACTACAGTTAATGTAATAACAGCCAATAACATAATAACTACAGTTAATGTAATAACTGCCAATAACATAATAACTACAGTTAATGTAATAACTGCCAATAACGCAATAACTACTGTTAATGTAATAACAGCCAATAACGTAATAACTACTGTTAATGTAATAACAGCCAATAACATAATAACTACAGTTAATGTAATAACTGCCAATAACGTAATAACTACTGTTAATGTAATAACAGCCAATAACATAATAACTACAGTTAATGTAATAACTGCCAATAACGTAATAACTACTGTTAATGTAATAACAGCCAATAACGTAATAACTACAGTTAATGTAATAACTGCCAATAATGTAATAACTACTGTTAATGTAATAACTGCCAATAACGTAATAACTACTGTTAATGTAATAACAGCCAATAACGTAATAACTACAGTTAATGTAATAACAGCCAATAACGTAATAACTACTGTTAATGTAATAACAGCCAATAACGTAATAACTACTACTTAGTGACAACTAAGATGGCGGCGCCCTGCGAGGCAGCGGCCACGCCGGCTCCCGATAAGAATGTGCGTTTTTTGTTAAATGTACCGTCGAAATCGTCCTCCAGAATCGCATACAACAGGAGTACATTACTGGGACTTAGAAACAACACAACAAACGATATGTCCGGAGTTAACTTCGCCACGGATCGAGAAACTCTTCTCGGTCTCGGATTAGTGTCCCAAGACAATGGCCACTCCGAAGCAGCGGGATCCCTGCATATTCGCTGGAAGAAAAGACGAGGTTGCCGCGCCTCGAGGAGGTGGTGTGTGCATTTACATCAATAACAACTGGTGTACAAACGCTGCAGTTATTACATGTCACTGTTCAGAGAACATCGAGTTCTTAACCCTCAACTGCCGTCCATTCTACCTGCCGCGAGAATTCAATACCGTCAACATCACAGCTGTTTACATACCCCCCAGCGCCAACACAAAAGAGGCACTCTCCATTCTGTACAAGTCTGTGAATACAGTACAAAACACACATCCGGACTCGGTCTGCATAATCGCTGGCGATTTTAATCAGGCTAAACTGAAAACAGTAATGCCACACTATCACAAGTGTGTGAACTTTGCAACAAGGGGAGAGAACACACTTGACCAGGTCTACACCAACATCAGACAGGCCTTCAGAGCTGTTCCCCACCCCCAACTGGGTTCATCAGACCATACCACTGTTATGCTAATCCCAGCCTACAGACCCCTGTTGACGAGAAGCAAGCCAACTGTTAAACAGATCAGGGCCTGACCAGAGGGCTCCACTGCAGCTCTACAGGACTGTTTTGAACGCACAGACTGGTATGTTTTCAGGGAGGCGCCACCAACCAGGACGTCAACCTTACCGAATATACAGACTCTGTAACTGGATACATAACAAAATGCATGGAAGATGTAACCGTTACCAAGGACATTACAGTGAGAGCGAACGAAAAACCCTGGTTCACCAGGGAGGTACGTGAGCTCTTAAAGGGGACGCAACGTTGCTTTCAAGTCTGGGGACAAGGAGGCCCTAAAGTCTGCCAGGGCCAACTTGCACCGCGGCGTGAGAGCAGCCAAGCGTGCATATGGACAAAAAATTAATTCACACTTCACTGACACCAAGGACTCAAGACGCCTGTGGCAAGGCATCCAGTCAGTCACAGACTACAAACCATCCCCCCCACCGTGCGAGGACAACACAGACTTCCTCAACTCTCTGAACACTTTCTTCAGCCGGTTTGAAGAAAATAACACCACAACACCCACAAAGACCCCCATCAGCCCTGACAGCACAACACTTCGACTGGACTCAGCGGACGTGAGGAGGACCCTACTCAAGGTGAACCCCAGGAAAGCTGCAGGTCCAGACAACATACCCGGGCGCTTGCTCAGAGACTGTGCGAACTCACTCACAGATGTCCTCACAGACATTTACAACATCTCTCTGGATCAAGCCATCATACCAGCAAGTTTTAAAGCCACTATCGTACCACTACCCAAGAAGTCACCAGCATCATCACTGAACGACTATAGACCCATAGCACTCACTCCCATCATGATGAAGTGCTTTGAGAGACTGGTAAAAGCCCACATAACATCCACCCTCCCCACTACCCTGGATCCATACCAATTTGCCTACCGCCTCAAGCGCTCCACTGATGACGCCATAGCAACAGCACTCCACCTCTGCCTGGCTCATCTGGAGAACAAAAACAGTCACGCGCGGATGCTGTTCATTGACTTCAGCTCTGCGTTCAACACTGTTATCCCCCAACATCTAGTGAACAAGCTGAGTACAATAGGCATCAGTACTTTACTGTGCAACTGGCTGCTGGACTTTCTGACAGGCAGACCGCAGACAGTCAGAGTCGGAAACAACTCCTCAGCGACCACCATCATAAACACCGGGGTCCCGCAGGGATGTGTGCTGTCCCCCCTGCTGTTCACGCTGATGACCCACGACTGCTGTGCCAGATTTGAAACGAATCACATCATCAAATTTGCAGATGACACAACAGTGGTTGGCCTCATCAAAGACAACGATGACTCAGCATACAGAGAGGAGGTACAGCAACTCATCAACTGGTGTGAGAAGAACAATCTGCTTCTCAATGTCAACAAAACAAAAGAGATTACTGTGGACTTCAGGAAAAAACAACCAACACACATCCCACTGATCATCAACGGCAGTGCAGTGGAGTCTGTGAAAAGCACAAAGTTCCTGGGAGTGCACATCACAGATGATCTCTCATGGTCTACCAACACCACCGCCCTGGTCAAGAAGGCGCACACACGACTTCACTTCCTGCGGAGGATGAGAAGAGCCGACCTCCCCACATCTGCACTCACCACATTCTACAGGGGTGCCATTGAGAGCATCCTGACCAGCAGTGTCTCTGTCTGGCATGGCAGCTGTCTAGCTGCAGACAAGAAGGCACTGCAGAGGGTGGTGAGGACAGCAGAAAAGATCATCAGATCACCACTACCAGCCATTCAGGACCTGTACACTTCACACTGTTCCCAGAGAGCGATGAACATTATCAAAGACCCCACTCACCCAGCGCACAAACTGTTCTCCTTACTACAGTCAGGGAAGCGCACAAGTAGACTGGGAAACAGCTTCTTTCCACAAGCTGTCAGACTCCTGAACTCACAGATGAGTACATGAACATTCAAGAAAACATTCCTTGAATATTTATCATTCTACGAACAATTATAATATTTATTCACCATGCCGTTGCACTTTACCCTTTGCACCTTTATACTGCATCTGTACTACAGGTCTCAACCTATATGACCACTGAATGTACTCTCTGCTACTGCTCATGTGTGTGTGTGTGTGTGTGTGTGTGTATGTGTGTATGTATGTGAGAGAGAGAATGTGTGTGTATTTTATTGTCCAGGTGATTTTTGGTAAATATTGTGTGTGTGTGAGTGTGTGTGTGTATTTTATTGTCCAGGTGATTTTTGTAAATAGTGTGTGTGTGTGTGTGTGTGTGTGTGTGTGTGTGTGTGTGTGTTTTTTTATAGTCCAGGTGATTTTTGTAAATATTACATTTATGTTTAGTTAAACTGCACATTGGAGACTGGTCAAACGCAATTTCAAACTTCTGTGCTAACCCTGTTACATAGATTTTTGACAATAAAGTACACTTGACTTGACTTGACTTGACTTGTTAATGTAATAACAGCCAATAACGTAATAACTACAGTTAATGTAATAACAGCCAATAACGTAATAACTACAGTTAATGTAATAACAGCCAATAACGTAATAACTACTGTTAATGTAATAACAGCCAATAACGTAATAACTACAGTTAATGTAATAACAGCCAATAACGTAATAACTACAGTTAATGTAATAACAGCCAATAACGTAATAACTACAGTTAATGTAATAACAGCCAATAACGTAATAACTACTGTTAATGTAATAACAGCCAATAACGTAATAACTACTGTTAATGTAATAACAGCCAATAACGTAATAACTACAGTTAATGTAATAACAGCCAATAACGTAATAACTACAGTTAATGTAATAACAGCCAATAACGTAATAACTACAGTTAATGTAATAACAGCCAATAACGTAATAACTACTGTTAATGTAATAACAGCCAATAACGTAATAACTACAGTTAATGTAATAACAGCCAATAACGTAATAACTACTGTTAATGTAATAACAGCCAATAACGTAATAACTACTGTTAATGTAATAACAGCCAATAACGTAATAACTACAGTTAATGTAATAACAGCCAATAACGTAATAACTACAGTTAATGTAATAACAGCCAATAACGTAATAACTACAGTTAATGTAATAACAGCCAATAACGTAATAACTACTGTTAATGTAATAACAGCCAATAACGTAATAACTACTGTTAATGTAATAACAGCCAATAACGTAATAACTACTGTTAATGTAATAACAGCCAATAACGTAATAACTACTGTTAATGTAATAACTTACCCATAATGTAATAAAAATCTCTAAACCAATAATGTAATAAGTTATTACATTATTAGCCAGGTTAAAAATAATAATAAAAAATGTAATAACTGGAGCTGATAATGTAATAACATACTTATATCACTTTATATAAGTTTAATTTATTGGTTATAAAGTGTCACACTTCCAGGACACTGATGGTCAGATTTATCTCCAGCTCTGCCTTCTACTCTTTAACCATTTGAGAACCAAATGAAGTGCGAGCACACGTTACTCTGATGTCATATAATATGAAATCTAAACCTCTGTGAAGATGCTTTGTCCTCCAATACAAAGACCAGCATGAAAAATGTCATCTTTAATTAAACATACTTAAATCACTTTTTCAAGCAAACTGTTTCAGCCACACTATTATAGCTATTCAGCCTCTGTCTCTCTCTGTATATATAACATAACCATCAGGATCTTTGCCCTGTTTACATCCCTGGTTATCTGAATACAGTCAGACAAGCTCGACAAACAGTCTGAAACTGAAGCAAATGATATCTATAGTTCATTCTTAAAGACGTGTATAACAAAATACACATCTTCAAGAATGAACTATAGATATCATCTTTGTATTGGAGGACAAAGCATCTTCACAGAGGTTTAGATTTTATATGACATCAGAGTAACGTGTGTTCGCATTTCATTTGGTTCTCAAATGGTTAAAGAGTAGAAGGCAGAGCAGGAGATAAATCTGACCATCAATACCACTAACAAATAAATAGTCATAAAGTAGGTGTGTGTGTGTGTGTGTGTGTGTGTGTGTGTGTGTGTGTGTGTGTGTGTGTGTGTGTGTGTGTGTGTGTGTGGTTTTTGAGCAGCTATTTGAAAGAGGCAACAGTGAGAATAAGTGTAATAATGAAATAACTACATTATGCACAAAAACTACATTATTGATTTAGAAATCTTATTACATTATTGATTTTTATAACATTTAGAATGGAAAAATGATTACATTATTGGCAGTTATTACATTAACAGTAATTATTATATTATTGACTGCTACAGTCCCTTTATATCTACAGAGGCAGCAGCTGCTCTTCCACAGGAGGACGACCTGCTCAAATATATATATATATATATATATATATATATATATATATATATATATATATATATATTCTTCGTGTTTTTGGGATAGTTTTGTTTAAAACAGGCATGTTTGGTGTCATGGTGGCATTTTTTTGCATTCCTGCTCTTCATTATGGTCACTGTTTGATTGCAGTTCAAGCACAATGGTCTCATACTTCCTGCAGGCAAAATGAACACTTCTCAGTCCAGTCATCCTTAAATGTATGTTTTTCACTGTCAACCTCTTTTTTCTTTTTTGTATCGGCTGGTTTTGAACAAGACATTTTATTTCATCCACTGGAGCTCCGACATTCCTCAGCCACCTGCTGACTGTGGCAGCTGGTGGCAGCTGAATGATGACAGGGGTTAAATTTGGTTCCCAGTCCAGATTCAAATGTTATTCATCCAGAGTCCAGCTGTTGAGTATGTATGATATAAATGTTCTCACAGATTTTAGACTTAAATCAAATTCAGTTTAGTTTGTACATTTTTATTCAACATGAGGATTTATAACATTTGAACAGAAAACAGTGTTCATGGAAATAAACCTGCAGGCACTTCTTTCTGAACACGGGGCCCAACCTGAAAGACAGACAGACTGCGTTTGTACAGTATTATGATTCTATTGATTCTATTTTTCATACAAAAACTAATGAACACACTTACCTGTTGTTTCAGCCAGCCATGATGTGCTTCACAAAAGCTGGAATACAAATACACAGCTTCATTCAGTAATTCTCTTACAGTTCTGCTTTGTTTGCTTCTGGTGTGTTTCAGTGTGGATGTTACCTTCATAGTTTATACATCCATTAGCATCTTCCTGTCCTGCCAACAGCTGGTCCACTTCTCCCTCTGTCATCCTCTCTCCTGATAACAGAAAAAACCTCTGACAAAACCCGCCTGAAAACATCATGTTGAACTGGTGAAACAGTATTTAGAAACTGATGGACATAAGACCGACCTTAGTTTACCTGCTTCACTTCACAGGATAATGTCCGAACATGTATTTTCATCAGAGAACCTGCTGTCCTTCATGTTTACACCGATATTTCCAACATGTCTGACTGACTGAATCACTTTCATATGCATATTTTCAGCTACTTTAACTTACTGCTCAAAGGTGCTCACATATAAACACAAACAAAGGCGAACATACCCAAAGTGACAAGCACATGTCTCAGCTCGGCACCCATCACCGTTCCATTTCCTTCCTTATCAAAAACCCGGAGACCTTCCACAAAATCCTCATATGTCCCCTGTTCACACACACACACACACACACACACACACACAAAGTTACTTACAGATACTTCACCGTACATTTTTTTATCAATACTACATTGCAATAGTACATACTGTATTTGTCACAGGTGTGTGCCAGGTAACAGCATAGAGGACAGAACTGATAGTTAAAAAGACACTTTGCTACATAAATATTCTGTAAAACTGGATTACAATCAGGCAGCAGAAGGTAATCCTAACTAACAAACACATCCAGAGGGCCGAGGCAGGCAGGTCATAAACAGACAGCTGGTCAAACCACAGGCAGCAGAAATCAGGTTTAGGTGAACCTGTGCAGGTATATGTACAGGAACTGAGCCAGGTGAGGATGATTTGAGAATGAGAATAGGTGAGCAGGTGTATGTGGGAGTCAGGTAACTGGGACTGGTGGGAAAGGCTGAGGACAGGTAGAGAAGGGCAGAGACTGGAAAGTTGAGGAGAAAGGCGCCTGGCCAAACCAAGAAGAATCACACTGTTGTTGTGATAATATTGATCTGGTGTCACCAGTCTGCTCCCAGCTAACGTTTGATATTTTAAAAGTGCACCTTTAAAACTTCATTTGGACAGTATACTTCAGTCATACCTAAACATCTTCAAGTAATGAATATTTCCACCAACACATTTACTCCCTGACCTTTAACCCTTGTCCCTTAACCACTGAGCGGTGTGAAGTTAAAGCTTTTATCTTACTTTATCTTTGGACTGAGCCACATGTTGCAGCATGGGCAGGAAGGTCTCAAAGTCCACCAGTTTACTGTCCATGTCTGTGGAAGAAGACAAAAAAAGAGGCAGGCGGACTCTTCGGGATGTATATAAGTGACTTATTGAAGTCTTATGTATTCATAAGTTTTTAACAGTTATGTAGCAACGTATGTATAATTGTCATTTGTCTTGTCATATATATATGGTGTGTATGTGTGTGTACCCTCAGGTTTAGGTCGTCCTAGCACTCGGAGGACCTCAGCGTTGGTTGGATTCTGTCCCAGAGCTCTCATCACGTCTCCACACTGAGAGAAAGAAATCTTCAGCTGGTTCTCTGGAGTTCTGTCAAACAGCTGGAAGGCTTCTTTAAACTCTACAGACACATGACGGCGTTACAATCGGAGTTAGTACACATCACATCTGTCACAAGTATAGAAGTACATATGTGTGTGTGTGTGTGTGTGTTTGTGCAGGTACGGTCTGGGGATGATTTACTACAAACAGAAGTTTAACTTAGCAGAAATCCACTTCAAGAAAGCTCTGAGCATCAACCCTCAGAGCTCCGTGCTGCTCTGTCACATCGGAGTGGTACGTTAGCATGTAGCATCCTCCATTCATAACACATGCTCTGTTAGCATTAGCATCAATGCCCTGTTATAGTGCTGAGCTTTAAGACTCATTCTGACCTTCGAAAGCATTTTTTTCTTTCAAAAGCTTTCGACCACATCTTGTGGTTTTCATCAGTAGATGGACTTTTCTCAGTTGTTACGGAGGTTTGTTATGTGGTTATTTCAGTCACACACACCTGCTGCTGAGTGTATCTACCATACACTCAGCAGCTCTGTATACGACCCCCTGTTGTCACATGATCGCACCTGAGCCATCTCCATGACAATTGAGCAAACTCCAAACACCATTCAAGGTTCCTAGATGTGTCTGACAGCCAACAACAGTGCTGTTATTATACATGCGTGTGCGTGTGTGCAGGTGCAGCATGCGTTGAAGAAGTCTGCAGCTTTACCTTCAATCTGATCAGTGCCAAAATCAATCTGAAAAATAAAACACAATACTGGAATTATCTGGCTCCTTACAACTTAAAATGCATTAATAATTAATGAAGATGAATATGCAGTTCTTTACTTCCTCAAGTTTCCTTCTCACATATTTTTATCCCTTTCTACTCTGTGCTGCACATTTCTAAATAAGTTTACAGCTGTCAGCTGATGGTTACATTTACTACCTAATAATATGCAGTGTGGTTCACACCTTCACTGCCAACACCTCTGCCTTTAAAACTGCTCGAACAGACAGACAGGTCTCAGACAGACAGGTCTCAGACAGACAGGTCTCATACAGACAGACAGGTCTCAGACAGACAGACAGGTCTCAGACAGACAGGTCACAGACAGACAGGTCTCAGACAGACAGGTCTCATACAGACAGACAGGTCTCAGACAGACAGGTCACAGACAGACAGGTCTCAGACAGACAGGTCTCATACAGACAGACAGGTCTCAGACAGACAGACAGGTCTCAGACAGACAGGTCACAGACAGACAGGCCTCAGACAGACAGACAGATCTCAGACAGGTCACAGACAGACAGGTCTCAGACAGACAGACAGGTCTCAGACAGGTCACAGACAGACAGGTCTCAGACAGACAGACAGGTCTCAGACAGGTCACAGACAGACAGGTCTCAGACAGACAGGTCACAGAGAGACAGGTCACAGACATGTGTCACAGACAGACATGTCACAGACAGACAGGTCTCAGACAGACAGGTCACAGACAGACAGACAGGTCTCAGACAGACAGGTCTCAGACAGACAGGTCTCAGACAGACAGGTCTCAGACAGACAGACAGGTCTCAGACAGACAGGTCTCAGACAGACAGGTCTCAGACAGACAGACAGGTCTCAGACAGACAGACAGGTCTCAGACAGACAGGTCTCAGACAGACAGGTCACAGACAGACAGGTCTCAGACAGACAGGTCTCAGACAGACAGACAGGTCTCAGACAGACAGACAGGTCTCAGACAGACAGGTCTCAGACAGACAGACAGGTCTCAGACAGGTCACAGACAGACAGGTCACAGACAGACAGGTCTCAGACAGACAGACAGGTCACAGACAGACAGGTCACAGACAGACAGGTCTCAGACAGACAGGTCACAGACAGACAGGTCACAGACAGACAGGTCTCAGACAGACAGGTCTCAGACAGACAGACAGGTCTCAGACAGACAGGTCTCAGACAGACAGACAGGTCTCAGACAGACAGACAGGTCTCAGACAGACAGGTCTCAGACAGACAGACAGGTCTCAGACAGGTCACAGACAGACAGGTCACAGACAGACAGAAAGGTCTCAGACAGACAGACAGGTCACAGACAGACAGGTCACAGACAGACAGGTCTCAGACAGACAGGTCACAGACAGACAGGTCACAGACAGACAGGTCTCAGACAGACAGACAGGTCTCAGACAGACAGGTCTCAGACAGACAGACGGGTCTCAGACAGACAGACAGGTCTCAGACAGGTCACAGACAGACAGGTCACAGACAGACAGACAGGTCTCAGACAGACAGGTCAGAGACAGACAGGTCACAGACAGACAGGTCTCAGACAGACAGACAGGTCTCAGACAAACAGACAGGTCTCAGACAGACAGGTCACAGACAGACAGGTCACAGACAGACAGACAGGTCTCAGACAGACAGACAGGTCACAGACAGACAGGTCACAGACAGACAGGTCTCAGACAGACAGGTCACAGACAGACAGACAGGTCTCAGACAGACAGACAGGTCACAGACAGACAGGTCACAGACAGACAGGTCTCAGACAGACAGGTCACAGACAGACAGGTCTCAGACAGACAGGTCTCAGACAGACAGGTCACAGACAGACAGGTCTCAGACAGACAGACAGGTCTCAGACAGACAGGTCACAGACAGACAGACAGACAGGTCTCAGACAGGTCACAGACAGACAGGTCACAGACAGACAGACAGGTCTCAGACAGACAGACAGGTCACAGACAGACAGGTCTCAGACAGACAGACAGGTCTCAGACAGACAGGTCTCAGACAGACAGACAGGTCTCAGACAGACAGGTCACAGACAGACAGACAGGTCTCAGACAGACAGGTCTCAGACAGACAGGTCTCAGACAGACAGACAGGTCTCAGACAGACAGGTCTCAGACAGACAGGTCTCAGACAGACAGACAGGTCTCAGACAGACAGGTCTCAGACAGACAGACAGGTCTCAGACAGACAGGTCACAGACAGACAGACAGGTCTCAGACAGACAGGTCTCAGACAGACAGACAGGTCTCAGACAGACAGGTCTCAGACAGACAGGTCTCAGACAGACAGACAGGTCTCAGACAGACAGGTCACAGACAGACAGGTCACAGACAGACAGGTCTCAGACAGACAGACAGGTCTCAGACAGACAGGTCACAGACAGACAGGTCACAGACAGACAGGTCTCAGACAGACAGGTCACAGACAGACAGGTCTTAGACAGACAGGTCACAGACAGACAGGTCTCAGACAGACAGGTCTCAGACAGACAGACAGGTCTCAGACAGACAGGTCTCAGACAGACAGACAGGTCTCAGACAGACAGGTCTCAGACAGACAGACAGGTCTCAGACAGACAGACAGACAGACAGGTCACAGACAGACAGGTCACAGACAGACAGGTCACAGACAGACAGACAGGTCTCAGACAGACAGGTCACAGACAGACAGGTCTCAGACAGACAGGTCACAGACAGACAGGTCTCAGACTGACAGACAGGTCTTAGACAGACAGGTCACAGACAGACAGACAGGTCTCAGACAAACAGGTCTCAGACAGACAGGTCTCAGACAGACAGGTCACAGACAGACAGACAGGTCACAGACAGACAGGTCACAGACAGACAGGTCTCAGACAGACAGGTCACAGACAGACAGACAGGTCTCAGACAGACAGGTCACAGACAGACAGGTCTCAGACAGAACCAGACAGACAGGTCACAGACAGACAGACAGACAGGTCACAGACAGACAGGTCACAGACAGACAGACAGACAGACAGGTCACAGACAGACAGGTCACAGACAGACAGACAGACAGACAGACAGGTCACAGACAGACAGACAGACAGACAGGTCACAGACAGACAGGTCACAGACAGACAGACAGACAGACAGACAGGTCACAGACAGACAGACAGACAGACAGGTCACAGACAGACAGACAGACAGACAGACAGACAGACAGACAGGTCACAGACAGACAGGTCACAGACAGACAGACCTTGATGCTGTGTGGGTCAAAGTCTGGTTCTTTAGCAGCTTCTGCTTCTGGAGAAAATTTCATTGATTCCTTCTTTTGTTCTGGTTTCTTGGGGGCCATAATGGACAGATTGACACAAAAACTGATCAAAAGAAAATAAAGAGAGTAGAATCAGAGAGTAAAGGATGAATGAATGAATGCTGAGAAGAAGATAAGAGAAAGCAGAGCAGATTTCTATGTGAGGGTTTAAATACTCACCACACAAAGACCCCATTTCATCCATTTACGGTCAGACAGCTGAACCAACTCATGAATGAATCCTCTCAGGATCTCTGCTGCAGAGAGATGAACTTCAAATAGATCTGAACAAATTCCACAATCCTCTACTGAACCCACACAGATCAGACATCTACTGAGACTGCCTTAAATAGAAAACATTTACTGTTCTCTACTGACGCCGCCTTCAGAAAACGTTTACTGTTCTCTACTGACGCCGCCTTCAGAAAACGTTTACTGTTCTCTACTGACGCCGCCTTCAGAAAACGTTTACTGTTCTCTACTGACGCCGCCTTCAGAAAACGTTTACTGTTCTCTACTGACGCCGCCTTCAGAAAACGTTTACTGTTCTCTACTGACGCCGCCTTCAGAAAACGTTTACTGTTCTCTACTGACGCCGCCTTCAGAAAATGTTTACTGTTCTCTACTGACGCCGCCTTCAGAAAACGTTTATTGTTCTCTACTGACGCCGCCTTCAGAAAACGTTTACTGTTCTCTACTGACGCCGCCTTCAGAAAACGTTTACTGTTCTCTACTGACGCCGCCTTCAGAAAACATTTACTGTTCTCTACTGACGCCGCCTTCAACAGAAAACGTTTACTGTTCTCTACTGACGCCGCCTTCAGAAAACGTTTACTGTTCTCTACTGACGCCGCCTTCAACAGAAAACGTTTACTGTTCTCTACTGACGCCGCCTTCAGAAAACGTTTACTGTTCTCTACTGACGCCGCCTTCAGAAAACGTTTACTGTTCTCTACTGACGCCGCCTTCAGAAAACGTTTACTGTTCTCTACTGACGCCGCCTTCAGAAAACGTTTACTGTTCTCTACTGACACCGCCTTCAGAAAACGTTTACTGTTCTCTACTGACACCGCCTTCAGAAAACGTTTACTTTTCTCTACTGACACCGCCTTCAGAAAACGTTTACTGTTCTCTACTGACGCCGCCTTCAGAAAACGTTTACTGTTCTCTACTGACACCGCCTTCAGAAAACGTTTACTGTTCTCTACTGACGCCGCCTTCAGAAAACGTTTACTGTTCTCTACTGACACCGCCTTCAGAAAACGTTTACTGTTCTCTACTGACGCCGCCTTCAGAAAACGTTTACTGTTCTCTACTGACACCGCCTTCAGAAAACGTTTACTGTTCTCTACTGACGCCGCCTTCAACAGAAAACGTTTACTGTTCTCTACTGACGCCGCCTTCAGAAAACGTTTACTGTTCTCTACTGACGCCGCCTTCAGAAAACGTTTACTGTTCTCTACTGACGCCGCCTTCAACAGAAAACGTTTACTGTTCTCTACTGACGCCGCCTTCAGAAAACGTTTACTGTTCTCTACTGACGCCGCCTTCAACAGAAAACATTTACTGTTCTCTACTGACGCCGCCTTCAGAAAACGTTTACTGTTCTCTACTGACGCCGCCTTCAGAAAACGTTTACTGTTCTCTACTGACGCCGCCTTCAACAGAAAACGTTTACTGTTCTCTACTGACGCCGCCTTCAGAAAACGTTTACTGTTCTCTACTGACGCCGCCTTCAACAGAAAACATTTACTGTTCTCTACTGACGCCGCCTTCAGAAAACGTTTACTGTTCTCTACTGACGCCGCCTTCAACAGAAAACATTTACTGTTCTCTACTGACGCCGCCTTCAGAAAACGTTTACTGTTCTCTACTGACGCCGCCTTCAGAAAACGTTTACTGTTCTCTACTGACGCCGCCTTCAACAGAAAACATTTACTGTTCTCTACTGACGCCGCCTTCAGAAAACGTTTACTGTTCTCTACTGACGCCGCCTTCAGAAAACGTTTACTGTTCTCTACTGACGCCGCCTTCAGAAAACGTTTACTGTTCTCTACTGACGCCGCCTTCAACAGAAAACATTTACTGTTCTCTACTGACACCGCCTTCAGAAAACGTTTACTGTTCTCTACTGACGCCGCCTTCAGAAAACGTTTACTGTTCTCTACTGACGCCGCCTTCAGAAAACGTTTACTGTTCTCTACTGACGCCGCCTTCAGAAAACGTTTACTGTTCTCTACTGACGCCGCCTTCAACAGAAAACATTTACTGTTCTCTACTGACGCCGCCTTCAGAAAACGTTTACTGTTCTCTACTGACGCCGCCTTCAACAGAAAACATTTACTGTTCTCTACTGACGCCGCCTTCAGAAAACGCCTAATGGTTCAGAGAGTGTCCTCCATAAATAAAAGGGTTGGAAGTTCAATTCCCAGCTTCTACAGTGCATATGTTGAAGTGCCCTGGAGCAAGACACTGAACCCCAATTTGCTCTCAATGATAATACCAACACCTTGCACGATAGCTCGCTGCCATCAGTGTGTAACTACTGCTCCATTTACTGAATTTACAGTCAAAACCTGTACAGCTGCCACACAACTTACACCAGCAACAGGAGGATTACAGGACAGGACAGGTAACAGGCAGGTAGGAACAGCTAACAGGTGAGTAGGAACAGATAACGGGTGGGAGCAGGTAACAGGTGGGTAGGAAAAGGTAACGGGGGGTAGGAACAGGTAACAGGTGAGTAGGAACAGGTAACCAGTGGGCAAGAACAAGGAGCAAGTCCACCAGCAATGTCGTAAAAAAATTGTGGGAAAAAAAATTCAACCTGCCAGCTGTGGCTCATTTTATGTAGGAACAGCCCACCTGATTGGGGTTTACATGGCCCCAATTGTCAATAGGCTACCTATACTGTAAGACAGGTGCAGGAAGTGCTACCGCTGTCCTCCCCCCACCCCTTTAAGTGGATGCATCCATCCATGTAATGTCAGAGGTCAAGCAGGACATAATCAGATCAAGACAGAAAGAGTGGAGTTTGAATCGAAAATAACACTCGCTGATACAAATTAATTAAGGTCCCAGAAAGCGAAAAGATGGAGCGGAAAAGGTCAGCGATAAAAAGAAAAAAATCTCAAGACTGATACTGCTAAATGTTTTAAATTAGCACATTTATTCAAAATATCAATGCCACTACCACGCAAAATCTTGTCAGCGATAGCATGCCTAGCTGCAGTGATAACTTTATTTCATGCTTATGGCTACAGAAAAAGACATTCTTATGGATTTGTGAAGTTACAGATTGTAGCATAACCTGAGAGCTGGGTTGCTCATATCAATTGTCAAATGAATAAAATCCTAAGTATGCTTCTTGGGGTGCCGACTTTTCCTCTAGGCTACTTCTTGGCTATTTATTTATTTATTACATTATTTTATGAAACCCTGTAAGTACACCTGTTGTTAGGGTGTCAACATGATATCTATTGCTCAGTCTATATGTTATAAATAGCTTGATATTGCTTCTTGCAACTCAATGCGTGTGTTGGGGAAAAATGGGGCTGTCCAGATGAAAATTGCCAGGGCCGAATTTTGTTTAACAGGTAACAGGCAGGTAGGAACAGGAACTAGGGGTGGGCCCGAATCTGAATACCTTATTCGAAAAAGCATAAATAGTGGGGTTGTTTATGAATATTTATTTCATACAAAGAAAGAAGAAAAAAAACAAACATGTCAAATACCAGCACGCAGGTTACATTGCTATCTCAGTCTCTCTCCTCTGCTCTACTGTTAAATCTATCAGCAGCTCTCAACGAGGGGAGGCACATCCACCTGCTACATGACACACCTTTCCTAATATGGACATCACTCCCGGAGTTCGGGTGTTCCCCAGAGATAAAGCTGAGCTACTGACACATGTTCAGTGCTCTCAAGGGACTCTCCATAACCTGTTGTTCCCCTTCTCCTTTCCACAAAATTAGTTTGTAAAAATTAGGCAATAAATGAAAAGTGCAAAGCAATAATCACCTTTAAAGTTCTTTCCCACACATTATGCGCCGTGCTGTCTCTGTGTTATGGGTATATAAATACCTAGAGGTGTATCTGTGTGGTGGTGATGAGCTAAGTTTTTGTTCAGTAGTCAGCGCAGTCAACTTGAGTTCAAGAGCCCATATGGGGGCCTCCTTCGTAAGATTGTTTATTTGTGAACACTTATTGTAATACCTAAATTTTTCTAAAATTAAAAGCATAATAAAAACAAAAACAGGATTTTTAAGCCTATTTCCACTTTTATTCAAATAGAAATACAAATGCAAATACTGCGCTCTCTGCACATCCCTAGTAGGAACAGGTAACAGAGGGGTAGGAACAGGTAACAGAGGGGTAGGAACAGGTAACAGTGGGGTAGGAACAGGTAACAGAGGGGTAGGAACAGGAAACAGAGGGGTAGGAACAGGCAACAGTGGGGTAGGAACAGGAAACAGAGGGGTAGGAACAGGTAACAGTGAGGTAGGAACAGGTAACAGTGGGGTAGGAACAGGTAACAGAGGGGTAGGAACAGGTAACAGAGGGGTAGGAACAGGTAACAGAGGGGTAGGAACAGGTAACAGAGGGGTAGGAACAGAAAACAGAGGGGTAGGAACAGGAAACAGAGGGGTAGGAACAGGAAACAGAGGGGTAGGAACAGGTAACAGTGGGGTAGGAACAGGTAACAGAGGGGTAGGAACAGGTAACAGAGGGGTAGGAACAGGTAACAGTGGGGTAGGAACAGGTAACAGTGGGGTAGGAACAGGTAACAGTGGGGTAGGAACAGGTAACAGAGGGGTAGGAACAGGAAACAGAGGGGTAGGAACAGGAAACAGAGGGGTAGGAACAGGTAACAGTGGGGTAGGAACAGAAAACAGAGGGGTAGGAACAGGAAACAGTGGGGTAGGAACAGGTAACAGTGGGGTAGGAACAGGTAACAGAGGGGTAGGAACAGGAAACAGAGGGGTAGGAACAGGTAACAGAGGGGTAGGAACAGGAAACAGAGGGGTAGGAACAGGTAACAGTGGGGTAGGAACAGGTAACAGTGGGGTAGGAACAGGTAACAGTGGGGTAGGAACAGGTAACAGAGGGGTAGGAACAGGAAACAGAGGGGTAGGAACAGGTAACAGTGGGGTAGGAACAGGTAACAGAGGGGTAGGAACAGGAAACAGAGGGGTAGGAACAGGAAACAGAGGGGTAGGAACAGGTAACAGTGGGGTAGGAACAGGTAACAGTGGGGTAGGAACAGGAAACAGAGGGGTAGGAACAGGTAACAGTGGGGTAGGAACAGGAAACAGAGGGGTAGGAACAGGTAACAGTGGGGTAGGAACAGGAAACAGAGGGGTAGGAACAGGAAACAGAGGGGTAGGGACAGGAAACAGAGGGGTAGGAACAGGAAACAGTGGGGTAGGAACAGGTAACAGAGGGGTGGGGACAGGTAACAGAGGGGTGGGGACAGGTAACAGAGGGGTAGGAGCAGGTAACAGAGGGGTAGGAACAGGTAACAGAGGGGTAGGAGCAGGTAACAGAGGGGTAGGAACAGGTAACAGAGGGGTAGGAAAAGATAACAGGTAACAGGATTGGCTGAAGGACAGTGTCAACACGTGGCAGAGGACTGGATGAAGTGGGCAGGTATCAATAGTGACTGTGAGGGGAATAATGGGCAGGTGTGTTGGCAGATGAGGATCTGGTGATGTGGAGAAGGAAAGTCTGTTGGACATGTGATGACTGTGAAATGAAATGCAGAGTAACAGACATCATGAGTAGTGACAGATGAACAGTCATCACAAGCAGAAGTTAGATCGAGAAATCCTGAAATGAAAATAATGTCGATGAAATATTGTGCAAATACTGAAAAAATACTGGTAGGAAAGCAGCTAAATATATTCTTCCTCTGTCTTTCAGTTTCTTTCTTGTGGTCATTGTACTTCCCTGCTTTCACCAGTGGAGGGCAGCATCTATCACTAATTGATCTACAAAATTTGTCCATAAGTGTCACTCATTGAGTTGTTTCTTAGAGGACATGCTGCTGTTCTGTTGTATATAGACAACAAACAGTGACTGACTGTGACCGTAACATCCTCACATCTGCAAAACACATCCAGACTGAATCAACATGTTCTCATTGGTTTCTCACTGATGCTGAGAGGCCAAAAGCTGCTCCACAGGTCTGTATTCAGGACAAACAGGGTCAGGGGTCCGTGTGTGTTCAGGCAGTTCATTTTTTCATTTGAAACCAAAGACGAAAAAACAGAAATACCAGCTGTTTTTCCGAAAAATGAGAAAACCAAATTCAAAGAACAGGCAGGCAGACAGGCAGACAGGCAGTCTGTCTGTCTGCCTGTCTGCCTGTCTGCCTGTCTGCCTGTCTGCCTGCCTGTCTGTCTGTCTAGATAGATAGATAGATAGGTTACATAAATAAAGATCTTTTTGGTTTTGTTGTTTGCAAATCATTATTCACTGTTTCACATAGTTATGGTGATAATAAATACCTTCATACTCTATGCTGTGATCAAGCCTTTGTTCACTTTTATAGATATACACTACAACCTCGATTCTGGACTTTATCAGTCCTTAGCCGTGACATTACATCATTGACAAATCAATCTGCCAAAGCGGTATTGATCATTATCATATTAATTTGCAGTAGGCAGGTTTTTTAGGCTGTTTATCATTAACAGCAAAATAATTATAACTACATATAATGTAGATATTTTTGTGCATTAGTAACCTCTACAGTAGAGTCTACAGAAGAAGTTTCATCAGTGCAATATAGCGCAGCACCTGCCAGGCAGAATGAAACAAATACCCATGTAACATATTTTACTGCACATTAGAATACACAAAAATGCCAAAATGTGAAATTTCTTGGTATTCCAGATTAAATCAATTCATTTGTTCAGTTCCCTGACTTTCTATGCATGGAACGCATGCTTTTACATTTCAGAACTTTAAAGATTTTCCATACCCTGTGGGAACCCTGGTAATAGCCAGAAACAATATCAGTTTATTCATAAACTTCATAAACAACAAATTGAAGTGGTGCAGTAATGACAGTGCAGCAGTTCTAGTTACTGGTGTTATGGCTCCTGTTGGCCACAACATAAAAGGGAATAACAAAAATGTTTATTTTTAAATGAACAAACATTAAACAAACATGAACCTGGATCGACATGTGTGATTAGGCTATTAATTCACGCTACGCAACTAAATAATATATTACACACTGAAAAATGTCTCAGTTTTTACGTTTTTTTTGTCTTTGGTTTCAAACACAAAAACGAACTGCCTGAATGTACACGGACCGAAAAAATGAAAATGAAAAAATTAAATTCACGTGGAACAAAGTGGAAAACATGGCTTGTTTTTGGTTTGGTGTAATTTCTATTTACACCACAAGTGACTGAAAGATGAGAGGGTGAAGCGGAAGTAAAATGAACTATCAAAATAAAAGTGAAATGTGTGAGAACTTTACTGTCAGGAGAATGAGGCACTTACAAATGAATTGGTTGCTTGTAGCTTCAGATTAAGCTAAAGTTAGCTAGTTAGTGGATTGTGGAAACTGTTACCCATATTCCATGTCCCCCACCCAAGTCACCAGCAGAGGTCCCCATCACCCACCATGACGGTTATAACATTGACATGGTTCTAAACAACAACAATAATAATGATAATAATAATCATAATAATTTTAAAATTACATTTTAAATTAAATCTACATTCCTCTATCGTTACATGTGGCGTTATTGACTCATTTTACTAATTTTACTATGTATACCAATACCAACTATTAAAATAGGCTACTACCAAATAAACCTTTTTTTAATCAAACATTTTATGTTTTTATTGCAAGTCTGCAAAACATTTATGTGACATGATGAACATGCATGCACATGGACACACACCCATAAACATTATGTACATACACATATACTGCCATGAATTAGGGACACACGTGCACACATACACACATACACGCAACACGTGTAAAATGATTGTAATGTGATGTAAATATTTTAATTTTTATATGATCATGTCTCATGTATGAAAATATCACTTATTTATTTATTTTTCAGGATGGGTGCCGGGCAGGTTTTGGAGTGCACCCTGTGTTCATGTTTTTAAAGTCCCCAGAGAGAACCCATCGGGGCCACTACTGTATATTGTTAATAAATAAATTCGACACAAGTCTAGACTTTTCCATATTTGATCTTCCTGATCAAGATTACTTCTAAACATTGACATTAACTGACTGTACCAGGTGATGTGTATGAATGCATGAATCACTTTTGTAAAAGAACATTGTTTACCCTCCTGAACATTTTCACACTTTAGTTATTTCTGTCTTCCTGGTGTACAATACAAATATGTACTGTCATATTGTTGGTGCAGCAGACTCCACAGAATAAGGCAACATGCAAGCATTCACACGTTGTGAGCAGCAAATGTTGAGGGTTACAGGGGAGAAAATTTAGTTTCTAGATAGGCTTTGGTAACATGTTTATGGTATATTTTTTAGATGCTGTGGACTCCAGTCGCAAATCTGAATCAACAAAAGTTGCCTACTATTATATTCTGAGTAAACCACAAACTGTTTGAGGAATGTAAGGGTGACAATGACATAGTCATCCTATAACCCCTAGTTAAACAAATACAACACAGACATCAATACAGTTCCTTTGTTTTATTGTATAGACTTGCAAACATCCAGGTCATAAATGGTATGGTATGGTTATACTTTATTATTTTCATGAAGCAGATATTTGTTGAAGTTCAGTATTGCCAGACCTATATTATCCCGATATTGGTCAACTTTATCCATAAACCTGTAACCCTTTAGTCCTTTTCAAATTGGCAAAAAGTAAGTCATTACAGGGTCTGACATGGCCGCTCTTTATATTACGTAGTTACATGCAATACCTCTAGCCTAGCCAGCAAGACCTCACAACCTCTGTAATTTTTAAATAATAATAATAATGATGATTATTATTATTATTAGTGTTATTATTATTGTTGTTGTTGTTGTTGTTATTGTTGTTGTTTAGAACCATGTCAATGTTATAACCGTCATGGTGGGTGATGGGGACCTCTGCTGGTGACTTGGGTGGGGGACATGGAATATGGGTAACAGTTTCCACAATCCACTAACTAGCTAACTTTAGCTTAATCTGAAGCTACAAGCAACCAATTCATTTGTAAGTGCCTCATTCTCCTGACAGTAAAGTTCTCACACATTTCACTTTTATTTTGATAGTTCATTTTACTTCCGCTTCACCCTCTCATCTTTCAGTCACTTGTGGTGTAAATAGAAATTACACCAAACCAAAAACAAGCCATGTTTTCCACTTTGTTCCACGTGAATTTCAATGTTAATGGACATTGGAAAAACAGAAAACGGATACGTTTCTCTTTTCTTTTCTTTTTTTTTTTGTTTTTGGTTTAACATGAAAAACAACACTGTTTTTTCGTTTTTCCATTTTTGGTTCAAACGGGTAAACGGATTATATTTTGGTACTCTGACCAAACAGCTCCATGTTTCTGCTGCTAACAGGAACCAAAGTCTGTTGGGATCAGAGAGAAGTTCACTGGAGGTGACAGCTAAAAACCCTCAGCACAACTATAACACAGCGACTGCAGCTCAGTGTCTGCAGAAGGCGGAGCAGCGTCCTCGCCGCACCAAGCAATGCTTCTCCTAACAGAACGAGTCGACCTCATGTTACTGCAAACACTGACCCCGGTGACGCTGGACAGTTTCTCCATGGTTGTACAGTTAATGGGAACATTCAAATTAATGTGAATAAATAAACTCTAGTTAGATCGCTGACTAGCTTGAACGTTAGTTTAACAGTTTACTAATGTTGCCTAGCAACTGCAGGCAGCTGCAAACTAATCTCTGGTAATGTAATTGTTATTTGATAAACTGTTTTTATTGGATTGTGTCTATAACTTCGTAACTGACTGTGGTATATTGTGATTATATCACAGTGAAGGGGGAACAACGCTCCCTACCTGTGATATAATCACAATATACCACATTAGGCTGTGGTATATTGTGATATACTGTGATATACTGTACTGTATTGTAGTATTCAGATCTGATGGGATATTTAATCATCCGGTGTGTTCTGGGTCTGTCCTTTGGTTCTCTCCCAGTTTGTCCAGTAAATGTCCACAGGGAGGCCTCCAGAAGGGCCCGGACCAGATGTTGGACCACCAACATGAAGCAGCAGGTTCATGAAGTGAAAGTTGTCAGTTTTTAGTTTCTCTGTTGATCCGCTTCAGAGCTTTTTTGTTGACTTCTTTCAGCCATTGAAAATTCTGGGTTGTGATTGGCTGGAAGGTGTGGATAAACCTTTAGTAACTGGTTCTTGGCCTTCACATCATCAATATAATCTCTGAAACTCTTCTGGGGCTTGTTAAGATTCTGACTATTAAAACATGTAACAGGGTTACAACAGTATTCATTCATTCATTCATTTATTATATACAGTATGTTGTTAATTTTCTGATTTTATATGTTTAGATTCATGTGTCCCTAATTTATTTAAAAATGCTTGATGGAAACTGATGAACATGTGACTTCACGTGTGTGTGTGTGTGTGTGTGTGTGTGTGTGTGTGTGTGTGTGTGATGACACAGTACCTGACCTCTCAGGTTTCAGTCAGGGAGGCGAAGCAAGGCGAGGCCAGAAGACACCAGACAGACAGTTAGAGTGAGAGACAGACAGTCCGAGAGGCTGACAGAGAGACAGGCTGAACAGCAGACAGACAGGCTGCTGAGACTCGGATGTTTACTGGAATTATTTTGGAATAAACAACAGAAACAGGTGAGACTGAACCATCGTTTGTTTACGAAAATTTAGAGGACAGATAGTGTGTGTATGTGTGTGTGTGTGTGTGTGTGTGTGTGGACATTAACAGGTCATGCTTTGTTCTGTTGGAGGTGTTTTATGTTGATTTATGAAGCTGTGTTCAAAACAAAGTGAAGTGTTATTTTAATCCAGAGATTTCTGGATAAACCACATTTTTTTCCTTGAGTTGAAACATTTGATCAGATAAATCTTCCTCATGAGAACTATAAACAAATCATTTATGATAGGTAGTTTGTATGACTGACTTTGAATGTATCATTCATGTCAGACTTCACTGTGTTGTACCTGAACACACCGTGACGCTTTGTGGGTTTTATTTATTTTGTAAAGTTTATATATTGATTTATTGTGTGTGTGTGTGTGTGTGTGTGTGTGTGTGTGTGTGTGTGTGTGTGTGTGTGTGTGTGTGTGTGTGCGTGCGTGCGTGCGTGTGTGTGTGTGTGTGTGTGTCACACTGATTTAATTCTGCATCTGGGCATCAGGATATCAGCTGATCAGTGTGTGATTAAACTCTGCAGTCAGAGTTACAGCAGGTAAACTGGACACAGTGCAAACATGAAACCCTCACAGACGTGATGAAGACCCAACCAGCTGCTGGCTTTGACAGCACCGACCACTGCAGCACCATTCATTTTCCATGTATTTGTATTTATTTGCACACACACACTGGTGAGGCACTGGCCTGTCCATCAGAGGACCTGTGTCTTCCTCTCTGTTGGCTTTTGAACCACCAGCCCTGTATGGACGACCCATATGGTACCCAACCCACAACCCAGCCCAGGTGTAGCAGGTCAGGGTTTAAGGGGTTAATGGACATCAGTCACCCTGAGACAGTCCCAGCTAATGTAACTGATCACTGCTGTTTGGTGGGTCAAAGGTCAAGTCAAAGCTCACTGAAATCACACATCTGGTGACTGTTATGATCATACATACAACACAGAAAATAAAGTAATATAATCATTATGATATATATATAATAATGTCTCAGTTTTCAGTCAGGGTTACGCTTAGTATCACAGGTCTGATCTGGTGAAAAAACTGAAACACAAACACAACAAAACCACCAAACCAGAATCACTTTTAACACTTTAATTTACATTCACAGTATATTTTTTCATTTCAACATTTGTCATTTTATTTCATATTAAAACACAAAAGCTTTGGGTAATTTCATGGAAAGTGGTCAGAATAAGAAATGTGTTTGTTCTTGGAAAATAGTCACAATAGTTAATAATGATAGTTCACTGTTCAGAGGTAACCATAGCAACAGTACTGATACCTGAGGCTGTCTGTTTCCTTTGGTCAGTGACACAGGATGGACCCCAGGTGTCCATGTAGAGATGAACTGGTTCTGTACCCTGTCAGCTTGTACAGACCTGAGGACCAGTATGTGGTACTGGGAGAGGTCAGGGGGGCACACTGGTCCAGGTTTGATCTATCTGGAGTTTTTCTTGATGCTAAGACTGCAGCAGTGGCAGCCATGTTGTGATTATGGAGGTTAGTGTTACTCTGCCATGTGGTAAATGTGATTCTGGCAGACTTTTAATAGTTTAAAGAGCAGCTCTTGAGCTTGATGATGAGGTTCATGTTGGGTTTTATAAGACACAACGCTGACTCGAGGTGACATGTTGGGGTTAGGGTTTGAGATAAGTCAGCACACTCAGTATTTATAGGCCAGCTGACTGTGTTGAACAAGCTGATCAGGGATAAGATATTAACAACTGCTGCCTCCAACAACTGCTGCAGTCTAAATTAGCTCAGTGTGGCTGTGGCCAGGCTAACAGCTAACTGAGCAGGGTCACACAGAAAGGTTAACAGCCTGCCAGAGGAAATAGCATTTAGCTAACTGGATTAGCACTGTTAGCTTCAGTTTAGTATGTATGTTATAAAGCGGGACGGCAGTTCCTGACAGGAAAGCTTCAATGGATCAATGGATTATCAGACATATCTGGTTGTTAATGCTATCTGTGCTGCAGAAGTGACGACAGTGACCTGATGGAGGGGCTAATAGCTAGCTAGCTTCAACACTGGTGCTACTAGCTGCTAGCATCTGGCTAGGTTCTTAAGCTAATCAGCTAGGAGCCACAGAAACTCAGAAAGTTCACCTTTGAACTCTGATTTTTCTCTTCATTTTGCACTTTAAAGTTAGCAGCAGCTCATATATATACAGTTTATACACATGAAACACACTATATAACATATGTGACATGATATAAGTTGTGTTTCCCCTCAGAGAAATATGATGTTTTTGTGGCTGCACTGTTTCATCAGGTGTAAATATTGGACATGTCTGCCGCAGCGTCTGTGATCTCCGCTGCAGTTTAAATAAAGCTCAGTGAGTCTGTAAAAGCAGTTTTATTGTTCAGACTGAAACAAGTGAAAATCTCTCTTCAGATGGTTGCACACAGGAAGTCAGCATTGCCAACATTTCTTAACTTTTCAAATGAATAATGACATGATGATTGTTTCTGTAAATGCACCTGCTCATCTCGCTCTATTAGTGTATATTTATCAGATCACTGCAATCAATCCCCTACTGATCAATAAGGGCATTTAGGACAGTCAGACAGTCACGACAGGCAGGTTGCCTGGCAACAGACCTGTAATGGCTGTCATTGTTTCATTCAGTTTCTTTGTAGGTTTGAACTCCTCAGAAGAAATAAGACTTAATGACCCTGCTGCAGGGAGTCAGAGTACAAACAGAGAGACCGAGTATCACTGTACACTGATCACACACACACACACACACACACATGCACGCACACACGCACACGCACATGCACACGCACACGCACACGCACACACATATGATTGCAGCACATTTGGAGGTTTTAGAGTTACAAGTTACTTGGCATCAAAATCGAAATGTGATCCCCACAAAACACACACTCAGCAGACGTGGAACACATTTACACACACACACACACATTTACTTAGCTCACTTTTGGGGACATTATGTAGACTTACATTAATTTCCTGGAGACTTACCCTAACCCCAACCTTAACCACTGACCCAAAAATCAGGTTTTTCCAAACTGGGGACACAGCTTTTGTCCACAGTTGGATACGCCATCCCCAATTAACTGGTCTTTAGTCTGAAATTTGTCCCAGGAAGTAACCTATGACAGACCACACACACACACACACACACACACACACACACACACACACACACTGTGTGTAGATGTGTCTCATGCCTGGCAGCAGCTCTGTAGCTGGTTTGTGTCCACAGAGATTTCAGAGAGAAACTGGAGAAACTTCTGAGCTGAGCTGTCAGTGTGTTTGTGTCTCTGTACAGCTCAATCAGAGAACGTCACGCAGCCGTTTAACACCAACCACTCACCTGGGGAGCTGAATTTATCATAGGATGATCCACACACACCTCAGTTCAGTCAGCTGTGGAGGAAAAGCTGATCCAACTGTGGCCATCAACCACAGCACAAGTGAGCACGTTGCTGTGACTATAGCATTAGCTGTGGCTATACCATTAGCTGTGGCTATACCATTAGCTTTGGCTATACCATTAGCTGTGGCTATACCATTAGCTGTGGCTATAGCATTAGCTGTGGCTATACCATTAGCTGTGAGTATAGCATTACCTGGCTGTGATTGTGACTGGCTGGCTACTCTTACAGCACATAAGATACCACTGGCAAAGACAGTCTTGTAAAGCCAGACACTCCATTTTTCTACTCTTTTCTACACTCCATGTGACAGATATGTCAGCAGTACACCAGTACACCACAGTTCAGGTGCAACTTCACCACAACACTCAGCTACTGAAACATGTAGTGTTAGCTTTGTGTTACATATTATAAACCTGTGTCACTGCCTTAATAATCAAAACAGTCACAGCAATAACAACACATTTTCATGTCTATACACATCCATATTTATACATCATCCGTCAGACACCAGTTAACATCCATCAGACACCAGTTAACATCCATCAGACACCAGTTAACATCCATCAGACACCAGTTATCATCCATCACACACCAGTTATCATCCATCACACACCAGTTATCATCCATCACACACCAGTTATCATCCATCAGACACCAGTTATCATCCATCAGACACCAGTTAACATCCATCAGACACCAGTTAACATCCATCAGACACCAGTTAACATCCATCAGACACCAGTTCACATCAATCAGACACCAGTTATCATCCATCACACACCAGTTATCATCCATCACACACCAGTTATCATCCATCACACACCAGTTATCATCCATCAGACACCAGTTATCATCCATCAGACACCAGTTAACATCCATCAGACACCAGTTATCATCCATCACACACCAGTTATCATCCATCACACACCAGTTATCATCCATCAGACACCAGTTAACATCCATCAGACACCAGTTAACATCCATCAGACACCAGTTATCATCCATCACACACCAGTTATCATCCATCACACACCAGTTATCATCCATCAGACACCAGTTATCATCCATCAGACACCAGTTATCATCCATCACACACCAGTTATCATCCATCACACACCAGTTATCATCCATCAGACACCAGTTATCATCCATCAGACACCAGTTATCATCCATCAGACACCAGTTAACATCCATCAGACACCAGTTAACATCCATCAGACACCAGTTAACATCCATCAGACACCAGTTATCATCCATCAGACACCAGTTATCATCCATCAGACACCAGTTAACATCCATCAGACACCAGTTATCATCCATCAGACACCAGTTATCATCCATCAGACACCAGTTATCATCCATCAGACACCAGTTAACATCCATCAGACACCAGTTAACATCCATCAGACACCAGTTAACATCCATCAGACACCAGTTAACTACAAAATGTTTTCAAACATTCTCAACAATTTTTTAAAATTCGTCCTTTCTTCAACATCTGCTGATGGTAACTACAGTTTGGTTCATGTTGGAGAAGACTGGTTACAGTTGATAATTAACTGGTGATCATTAACTGAACTCTGCTCTCCTGTATAAAGTCACATCTGTCCTTCGCACCAAATTTTTTTCCCAGGATGGCAAAGTCATGACCCGCCACACTTTGCCTCTGATTGGCTAGTACTTGTTGCTTTTATTGGTTAGGTTGGTTAGTTTTAGGCATGAGGAGTGAGATTGGTTAGGGTTAGGGTAAGAATATCAGGGTAAGCCAATCAGAGGCAGAGTAGGGTGGATCATGACTTCGCCATGCTGAGAAAAATATTGCGTCCTCCACCTGTCTACATGAAGGACACGCTGCTTCCTGTGTTGGTACTGAAGGTAAATCACGAGCTGCAGAATTGTTCAGTATGGAAATAAGTTTATACCTGAGTCAGCGCCCCCTGCCTGTGGGAGAGGTCTCACATTGAGAAGCTGTCAGCTGTAGTCTGTCACTTACTTCCTGCAGGATGCTCCAACGCGCGCACACACACACACACACACACACACCATTTAATTTAGTGTGTAGAGCTGACAGAGAGAGAGAGGAAATGCCTGGCGTCTCTGACTGCATCCAACAACATTCTGCGGTCTACAGTTCCCTCTGCATCAGTATCATAACACACACACACACACACACACACACACACGCATGGTGTGAGTTGCTGCATTAAAAGCAGAAGGACTTTTCTCTATCAGTGTGACACACCATCACACTCTTCTGGAACAACAACACTGATAACAGCTCTGTGTGTGTGTGTGTGTGTGTGTGTGTGAGAAGTGCGACAGGACAGAGTAGGGCAGACAGACAGCTTCATGACTCACCTGTTTGTCTCTCTGAGAGAAAGACACAACTGGAATTTTATTAAAGGAGCAGTGCTGTGTTTAATAACGGGGGGAACTGTTAGCCTAGCTTAGCACAAACACTGCAAGCAGGGGGAAACTGTTAGCCTAACTCCATTAAAAGAGAAAAAATCCACCTTCAAGGTGTCCAAACCCGCTTGTTTCCATGCTGTATCCTCTCTGTAACCTGTGACTCTGCACAGACAGAGCAGACGCCGCAGTACTCTCATGGTTTAAAGCTGCAGACCAAAACCACAATGTCCACTGTTGTCCCAAAAATAATAATCTACAAAAGAAAAAGGAAGAGTAGCAAAGTAAAAATAAGATGTTTCAGGTTTAGAACATGAAGAGCTATGATTGAAGGACGTCGTGTTTTTAGCAGCAGACAGGTCTGCACTCTGTTCTTATACTTGTGGCTGAATGTTTCCTGATTAACGTCGTGCATAAAGTGATCGACAACGTGTCTGTTTATGGAACAAAAACTGTGAACGAGTTCACAGAGAACATGAAGATCTTTCCCTTACAGACGTTCGGACCAACGTCACATGACTCATGATATCGTGTGTAGCCAGTGAATACAGAGTTGTCCTTTTTAAAAACATCGGTCATTAAACCTTCCAGCTGATAAAATCATTGATGGTTGCTGTTATTGTCTGATATCAAAGACCTCTTGATCAAATATTACTAAGAATATTGATCAGTAAATCTGATTGGTATCACTGTAAATTGAAAACGTGCAGTGTTTAAAAGTTGTACAAGTTAGCAACAGTAACTAAGGTACACTTTGTGTTTCTGGTAATGTGTTTTTTTAATCATCTTTTAATATGTAATCTTGCGTATTTTTTAGATTTGTTATTTTGTGGGATTTGAATCTTCTGGTGACATCTTGTGGTGAAAAATGACACTGTGACGTTTGTTCGTGCAGTTTGTCTCTGACTCTCCGTGTGGCGCCTCTTATCACAAAGACAAGAGGCTGAACGACATGTTCCTGATGGACACACACACACACACACACACACATGCACCTTCAGTTTAAAGGACGGAACGAACCAACAGCAGCTGAACACAGTAAGACTCATGTTTTCTAACATTACATCTGATATTAACATCAATGAGTTTCTATAGTCACAAGTTTGATCAGTTGTTTGTATTTTATGTGTTCATACATGTTTCATACATGTGTGTGGATGGTGTTTTACCAGTTAATGAGTGTTCATGTTTCCTCATAGTCAGTCAGGACGTTTCAGTTCAGTTGAATATTTGAATTATAGAAACATGTTGCTGTTTGTTTGAGGAAGATTTTTTCAGATGTTTGAAATAACTTTAGAAACTGAAACTGAGAGATTTGACGTCCTGACACTGAGCTCTGAGACCTTGTGTTTGTTGAAGCAGAGTCAGCGTCAGGACAAATCTAATCGGGGGCAGTAGGGTTACCGCAGGGGGGCACAAACTGCTGTTCGAGATTCAATCTATGATGGAAATGCTTGATAATATGAGTTTTCCATCAACAACCAACACACCAACCCAGCTCCAATTTCAAAACATGCTGCAAAGTCTCTCTCTTTCACACACACACACACACACACACACACACACACACACACACACACTGCACTGTGCGCATCATTAGAACATCATTTGAAATAAAACACGTACTCCACTCTTACCCAATAAATTCAGACAGACCCAAAAATCATTCAACATTTTGTGTATAATAATAAAAACCACGGCTGGCATCGTGAAGTGAATGAACCGCATGTTATCTTCAGAAGAGTTGCAGGCAGCGAGTGTTAGTGAAAATGCGTTTCTCAGAGTGGTGAATGAATTCTCGCATATTGCCGTGGAGGCTTGTTTGGGCTGGTTAGTCCCAAGGTCATCGATGGGTTGTCTTCCACAGCTAGCGCATATGCTAGCAGGTGCATCATGGCTGCTCACAGAAGGAGGCTCTTGCTCTTCAGAGGTGGCGGTGCATTTGCGCCCTCTTCTGTCGGTGGAGCTGTTGGAGGCCTCGAAGAAGCAGCAGCGTGGAGCCATTTTCTTTTGTCCAAGTGTAGTCTGATAGTCGCTTGTGCTCACTGAAATGTATTAGCGCCGTCTGACATGCTGACTGTACGTTACACACGTATCTTGACGTAATGACAACAAATCAAACTAGTAGGTCATAGGTCAACCACCAGACCAATGAGCATGCTTCCCCAAATGTGAGTTTATGCAAATATGACTTACAGGGTGTGTTTTTTTCTTTTCTTATTTTTGTTTTTATTTCATTTCATTTACCAAAACATTTTTCACTTATTCTAAATTATTATTCTAAATATAAATTAATTAATTAAATGCAAAGTTTGGCGCCATAGCTTGGCCTGTGGATAGCTGGGGCCCTATGTTGAAGTCTTCATAGTGTGTCTGTGTGTGTATTTTCTGTTTGTGTGTTTGTGTGTGTCGGACTGTTCTGCTCAGTCAGAGTTCAGATGGTATAAACAGTTTCATTATAGAACTGTTTGCTCTGATCAATGAGGACACACTGAGACGTTAAGGCTTTCATGTTGCGTAATGATGTTGTGATGCTTTAGAAATAACAAACTAACACGCATGATGTTGGTATAGTTGAAGGTTTGGTCTTTATGTAGCAGCTGCAGCAGAAGTTCATGTTCTTTTATTTCTAACTGTGATTTACTTTCATCAGACGTTTATCTCTAAATGAACCAACAGAAGAACGTTGAGCTGTTGGATTTAAAGGTTAAATGATGCCTGAATGCTTCAAACTGGACACGTTAAATACAATAGAGAAAGGTTTATGGTCAATAGCTAGCCCGCTAACCCATGATGACGTCATGTTCACACCTGACAGACCTTTGTGTGATGACTCATCAGCTGACAGGAAGTCAATCTGGACCTAATGTGTTTCCTAGCAACATACACTCTTTCAGACATCTTGTGATGAACGTGGACACATGATCAGTGATCATGTCCTCACCTTACCTCACCTGACCTCACCTGACCTCACCTATCCTCACCTGTCCTCACCTGACCTCACCTGACCTCACCTGTCCTCACCTGACCTCACCTATCCTCACCTGACCTCACCTGACCTCACCTGACCTCACCTGTCCTCACCTGACCTCACCTATCCTCACCTGACCTCACCTGACCTCACCTGACCTCACCTATCCTCACCTGACCTCACCTGACCTCACCTATCCTCACCTGTCCTCACCTGACCTCACCTGACCTCACCTATCCTCACCTGTCCTCACCTGACCTCACCTATCCTCACCTGACCTCACCTGACCTCACCTATCCTCACCTGTCCTAACATATCCTCACCTGTCCTCACCTGTCCTCACCTGTCCTAACCTATCCTCACCTGTCCTCATCTGTCCTCACCTGTCCTAACCTATCCTCACCTGTCCTCATCTGTCCTCACCTGTCCTAACCTATCCTCACCTGTCCTCATCTGTCCTCACCTGTCCTAACATATCCTCACCTGTCCTAACCTATCCTCACCTGTCCTCACCTTTCCTCACCTGTCCTAACCTATCCTCACCTGTCCTCATCTGTCCTCACCTGTCCTAACATATCCTCACCTGTCCTAACCTATCCTCACCTGACCTCACCTGACCTCACCTATCCTCACCTGTCCTAACCTATCCTCACCTGTCCTCACCTGTCCTCACCTGTCCTAACCTATCCTCACCTGTCCTCATCTGTCCTCACCTATCCTAACATATCCTCACCTGTCCTAACCTATCCTCACCTGACCTCACCTGACCTCACCTATCCTCACCTGACCTCACCTGTCCTCACCTGTCCTAACCTATCCTCACCTGTCCTCACCTGTCCTAACCTATCCTCACCTGTCCTCACCTGTCCTAACCTATCCTCACCTGACCTCACCTGAGTCCTCCATCTAAGACAGTCTGCCTGCAGGCGTCCTCTGTGGGGACCCAGGCTCCGCTCTCAGGGCAGTTACACTGTCAGGAAAATGTTGCTGTTTAACA